>MIQA02023240.1:0-61041 GCA_001887855.2 Sclerospora graminicola
TGCTTTTTGAAGAAGGTGGTATAAGGTAGTCATCGCGAGAAACACACAACCACTATTGGACAAATGAAAGTGACGATGAGAGCAAGATAAATGGACTGAATCTGTTCAAAGTCAAGCACAGCAAGCATTATGGAGACATATTCACACTTTGAATGATTACAAACTATGGGTAATGTATCACGTAGCAACGCTGCAGCTCAATGTATAAAACGATGGCTATTATGACTGAGGGGGTTGTCCACTCGACAAGGAGTGCAATAAATCCGGGAAAGGGGGAATCCACATCGTGTGGGGGAGTAAGAGAGCAGAAGCGTTTTGGAGACAATTTATTACTCGTTGAACTGGCCAAACCGATGATGAATTAGTGGTGGACAATTATCAGCGGTATACCGCGACAAGAAAAGCGCCGAAGATGTCACCATCTCTTCTAAAACGGCTGAACAGAAGAATGGGCAATCAACTTCAACGATGTGAGAATCAATTAGAATTAATCTGGTGGCGTTCTGTTCCATAGGAATTGCGTGGTTATGGCAGCTACGCAATAACGCAGGAGAACGGCAAGGGGTGTCTAGAGCAACTTCAAGCGATTGCCGAATTCGCAAAAATTCGTCCAGTGCATAGAATATTTTGAAGAGAGAGTTCAGTGAAAGTTACAGTCCTGAAATTGACGATGACGCTAGTCAACAACTAAATTTACCGAGCTCTTTGATACTTTTAAGCCTAAATAGACTACCCGACACACGCTATCATCGAAAGAGTAGGTATTAATACATATAAAAGTATTGCTGTGGTTTCGCCGTCGTTTTGCTCCGCATGGCCAAAATATCGCAGTGAGCGCCTCAAACACAAACTTGTACTCAAGCCTTAACTTTGTTTGCATGAGTAAAAGCTAGTCCTCATTCCAAAGAATACATGGCCCCTGAATGCTGCTCCCTGCAGAAGAAGGTTATCAATAAAAATGAAGTATTGAATCAAGCGATCTTATAGTAATGTTAATTAGTGCTTGTGTTTGTAAAATATTTATGTGTTTACAGACAGCGCGGCTGGCGCAATGGATAGCGTATCAGACTTCGAATCTGGGGGTTGCGGGTTCGAGTCCCGCGTCGCGTAAACTTTTCCTATTCGAGGACTAGTACAAAGACCATTTTCTACCCCAATTTTCAGTTTACAGTACTCCAACAATTACCGGTCCATGGCGTTTGTAGCTCGTCTCGCCGTCCGCGGTGTTTCCCGCTCCAACTTGTCGACATCGTTGCGTGCGTCTACCTTTCTACTTCATACATGCTCGTTGCAACACCAGCGCCAACGTTTTCCACGCGTCTTGCATCCTCCATTTCTATCGACAAACGTCACTTTTGGCTCCGTTCGTACCAAAGTGAGCGAACGCGCTTTACGTCGTAAAAAATTACGCAAGTTAAAGAGTCAAAAAGGCGACAACATTCCCATGTTGAAGGACACGTTACGTAAATTGTACATGCGCACACATCCAGATCTGTTTGGTCGGTACCCCGAGCAGCAGCGAACAAATGAAGCGTCGTATAAAGAGCTCCTGGGTATTTTGGACGCAATTGAGAAACACAACGAGTTTCCTCCAGCCAAGACGCTAGTGCTTCCGTTTTTTCTGAAGACATCGGAGGAAGGAAAGTTCAAGGAAGTAGATTTGAAGCTGCGTACGACTGGAGGTGCTTGCAACACGTTAGTGGAGGAAGCCTTAGGTCGATTCTTTGGTCAATGCGGTCTTCCAGAGGTATTTCAATGGGGAGAAGGCAGTTGGGGAAGGGCGGTGGGGAAAGAGGTGGTGAAAAACTCGAATTTGGGTTTTGACAAGGAGGAGGAGGCTCGGGAGAAGGATCGCAAGGAAACGGAGGCGGCAGCGAAGCACGAGGAGCAGCTTCATACTCCGACGCTCGAGTTTAATCCGGACGACAGTGGTACAACAATGGAGGACGCTTCGATTGAGAAAGTGCTTAGTGAGCTTAATGAAGTTTTCGAGATCATTGCAGCTGTACCACTAATGGATGAAGAAGAATACGGTGAATTGCGAGAACACTTTGAAAAAGGCCGGGGACTTGATGAGATTGATGAGCGTGGCTACACAATCAAAGCAGGCGTACACATGATTTGGAAAGGTGAGCGCGATCTCAAGAAAGTGGCTGACGGCGTGGACACTGATTCTGCCCTCATTTTACAGCGGATTCTGTTGCACACGCTCAATATTGAGAGAAAAGTGCGCGCGATGCTGGTAAATGGTGGTACTGACCCCGATGAAGACGACGAGCTGAGAGAGGGCAGCAACATTGAGTGAAGATTCATGTGCAACAGGAAAGTGCTTTATATAGTTAGTTCACTTGGTCTCATCCGATACGTGTACAATTGTACCACTAAGTTAAGGAAGATCAATGTAAATCGCCTCAAGCATTTCGACGACGTTGTCCATGTTCGGTCTTTGCGATGGGTCAAATCGCCAACACTTTTCAATGACAACATTTACAACAAGTTGATGTGCATGAGTGAGATGCGGACGAGAGTGGCCTTGCGCCTCGTTGACAAACTCATCACCCGTCATGCCAGAGAACGGATTCACTCGATCTTGCAAAGTACTTGACGTGAGCTCCCACAGCACAATTCCAAAGCTCCAGACATCCACTTTACTATCGTAACCTTGGTGCGCGAATATTTCAGGAGCTGTATATCCTGATGAGCCCATTTCTTCTAAAAGGAGTGGCTCGTGCTGAAAACGTACTACTGCACTGCCTAAATCGCCGATCTTTACGAACCATTAGCAGCAGCCAGCTTATAAGTTTTCGTTATTAAATTACTGCAAAGCTCACCTTTACTACGGGACTGGATGTAAGTAAATCACCACCACCAATAAGTATGTTATGGGGTTTAATGTCCCGATGAATCATGTCATGCTCATGTAGCCATGCAATGCCTCGCGCAATCTCTAGCCCCATGAATACCTTCTACTCGTTGAAACCCCATATCAATTCATGGCTTGTCTTAAACAAAAAGCACGTGGACTTACCTGTTTACATGACACTAGATTCCATATAAGATTATTCTGCAAACACCGAGCCAAACTATGGCAACAACTTAGACAACAATCGTTTGTGTCATCAAGAAATATCCAACACACCTGCCATGACTAAAGTATTCCATAACAATGGCAAGGCGAGGTTTCAAAATTACACCAAGCAGATTTACGACATATGCATGACCAGTTTGGGCTCGGCATCGCTCCAGAATTCGATATTCTTGCTGAAAAGCGCGGATAACAGTGACCGGTGGACTCGCGTGTTGATATCGGAACTCTTTCACTGCCACGTGCTGGAAGCTGTCATCCTTGACATCCATCCAAACACCTAGACTTACACAAGAGTGCACACCTTCTCCAATTCGATGACTGGTCTTTATTTTCAGATAACACGCGTTGAGCTGAGCATGTGCAGTCTCAATGGTAAGCTTTTCTAATTGCTCAAGTGATGCATTTGAATCAAATTCGAGCGTTTGATGGCTACTTTTGTGTGCAATCTCTTCTGGTACAACTGCAGCTTTCAATTGCTTGCGCTTCAACTGGAGTGCTGCTCCAAAATTCGTGGACGACGTAAATAGAAATCGTGGAGAAATGTGGGGTTGAGTCACAAAGTCATCAGGAACAAAGTTATTGACTCTTGCAGTGATAAGTAACTTGATTTTTCCCGCAGGGAGCGGCAGCGAGGTGTGTCTAATGACAGGGAAAAAGCGTGAAACCATGGACTCTTCGTTTCGTTTTGTAGCGATTTGAATAGCTCCAACTTGTCCAATTGCAATGGATTGCGATACTTTACCAGGTGCGCTGGCTGTACATGTGCATGTTGTGCAAACAAATGATACATGCATTGAAACGAATGAGAGAATGTCATTATCATGTTCATAGTCATGGACGAGGGATGCTCGACTGTGGTATTCTTGACTGAATTGGAAAATCAATTCGTGCTTCTCCCAGATTGAATGGTTTCGAGCATGGCGAATTGCTGTACATGTTTGTGGAGGGCTGTTATTGACTGTAACACTAACTGTTGGGCGTGCTGGATGGCGACAAGCAGTACTTTTACTTGGTATGTAGAGGTCGATTCCATGCAACACTCGCACCTTGACAACGAAAAATAGGGTAGAATCAAATTTTACATCATTTGCCGGACTACAGCCTGCAGTCGCCATAGCAGGTGGCACTACTGCTGGATAAACACAGTTGTTGTGTCGAATACTGCATCGATTGACATCCTTTTGCATTTTGGCTATGCTACGTTTAGAGCCATGGTTTGGTCCAGTGCTCCGCGGAAAGTAGTTTTTAGTCTCGCAAACACTTCTTGGCGGCATATTTATTCAGCAAGGGATGAAACTATATACTGTACTCACTCAAATGGCCTCGAAATAGTTCGCGAAAAATACATTTCTATGAGATCTTACGGCGTATCATCTAATTCATCGGGGTTTCTTTACTTGCTCTTCGCATCCGCAACGTCTTCCCCATCGTCAACACCTCCATTAGCAATAATCTCCTTCATCTGCTTTTCGATTTCAAGTGTGTGCATGAGAATCCGTTGCAGAATAATTGCCGAGTCAGCATTAACTCCTTTAATTATCATGTTCAAATCCCGTTCACCTTGCCACATCTTAAGCACACCTGCTTTCACTGTGTAGCCTTGTTGATCGAGGTCGTCCAAGCCTGGACCTTGCTCAAAATGTACTTTAAGCGCCCGTTGCTGTTCTTCTTCCTCGTCTAAATACGGCATCGCTGCAATGAGCTGAAGCGTATCATCTAACTCATTCAACGCCATCTCAATAGAGTGATCATGTGGAGCACTACGATCCACTGGGTTATATGCCGGTGCCGAACGACGGAGCTGCTCCTCGTGCTTCGCTGCTGCCTCCGTTTCCTTGCGATCTTTCTCCCGAGCCTCCTCCTCCTTGTCAAAACCCAAATTCGAGTTTTCCACCACTTCTTTCCCCACCGCCCTTCCCCAACTGCCTTCTCCCCATTGAAATACCTCTGGAAGACCGCATTGACCAAAGAATCGACCTAAGGCTTCCTCCACTAACGTGTTGCAAGCACCTCCAGTCGTACGCAGCTTCAAATCTACTTCCTTGAACTTTCCTTCCTCCGATGTCTTCAGAAAAAACGGAAGCACTAGCGTCTTGGCTGGAGGAAACTCGTTGTGTTTCTCAATTGCGTCCAAAATACCCAGGAGCTCTTTATACGACGCTTCATTTGTTCGCTGCTGCTCGGGGTACCGACCAAACAGATCTGGATGTGTGCGCATGTACAATTTACGTAACGTGTCCTTCAACATGGGAATGTTGTCGCCTTTTTGACTCTTTAACTTGCGTAATTTTTTACGACGTAAAGCGCGTTCGCTCACTTTGGTACGAACGGAGCCAAAAGTGACGTTTGTCGATAGAAATGGAGGATGCAAGACGCGTGGAAAACGTTGGCGCTGGTGTTGCAACGAGCATGTATGAAGTAGAAAGGTAGACGCACGCAACGATGTCGACAAGTTGGAGCGGGAAACACCGCGGACGGCGAGACGAGCTACAAACGCCATGGACCGGTAATTGTTGGAGTACTGTAAACTGAAAATTGGGGTAGAAAATGGTCTTTGTACTAGTCCTCGAATAGGAAAAGTTTACGCGACGCGGGACTCGAACCCGCAACCCCCAGATTCGAAGTCTGATACGCTATCCATTGCGCCAGCCGCGCTGTCTGTAAACACATAAATATTTTACAAACACAAGCACTAATTAACATTACTATAAGATCGCTTGATTCAATACTTCATTTTTATTGATAACCTTCTTCTGCAGGGAGCAGCATTCAGGGGCCATGTATTCTTTGGAATGAGGACTAGCTTTTACTCATGCAAACAAAGTTAAGGCTTGAGTACAAGTTTGTGTTTGAGGCGCTCACTGCGATATTTTGGCCATGCGGAGCAAAACGACGGCGAAACCACAGCAATACTTTTATATGTATTAATACCTACTCTTTCGATGATAGCGTGTGTCGGGTAGTCTATTTAGGCTTAAAAGTATCAAAGAGCTCGGTAAATTTAGTTGTTGACTAGCGTCATCGTCAATTTCAGGACTGTAACTTTCACTGAACTCTCTCTTCAAAATATTCTATGCACTGGACGAATTTTTGCGAATTCGGCAATCGCTTGAAGTTGCTCTAGACACCCCTTGCCGTTCTCCTGCGTTATTGCGTAGCTGCCATAACCACGCAATTCCTATGGAACAGAACGCCACCAGATTAATTCTAATTGATTCTCACATCGTTGAAGTTGATTGCCCATTCTTCTGTTCAGCCGTTTTAGAAGAGATGGTGACATCTTCGGCGCTTTTCTTGTCGCGGTATACCGCTGATAATTGTCCACCACTAATTCATCATCGGTTTGGCCAGTTCAACGAGTAATAAATTGTCTCCAAAACGCTTCTGCTCTCTTACTCCCCCACACGATGTGGATTCCCCCTTTCCCGGATTTATTGCACTCCTTGTCGAGTGGACAACCCCCTCAGTCATAATAGCCATCGTTTTATACATTGAGCTGCAGCGTTGCTACGTGATACATTACCCATAGTTTGTAATCATTCAAAGTGTGAATATGTCTCCATAATGCTTGCTGTGCTTGACTTTGAACAGATTCAGTCCATTTATCTTGCTCTCATCGTCACTTCCATTTGTCCAATAGTGGTTGTGTGTTTCTCGCGATGACTACCTTATACCACCTTCTTCAAAAAGCATACATAATTATGGACGCTCCTACTCCCGTTGGCATTTGGCGTGGAAATCCTTGCATTGGCGATGAGCCTGCCCCGAATGCTTCCCCCTCTGTTCCAGTTGACTGTGACTTGTTTAGCTCTCCACTGCTTTCAACTTCACCCCTAAAAAGTCCCTCCTAATAGAGAACGACAAATGATGCATTATCAGCAGTTGTCCCTTTAGCATACTTGTTTCCGATTTTCATTCAAATGACTGTCGCTAAGCTGAGTGGTGTGAATACGAGTTGTATCTCCCAATGTATTCTCCAACATCAGGACGTAGTGGAATACTTTGGTGTCCGTTTCTACTCCGGTTACTAACCATTCCTGTACCATAAGGCTTGGATCTGAGACGTTCGTACTTTCTCGGAGAGAAAAACACGCAGGCTTTCTCTTAAATCCCTGGGTATCAAACGATCCCTAGCATACTGCAACTTCTTTTGGACCACATCACACCATGGGATAGTGTCTATTTGTAATGAAACCTTGCGAGTATCCCCATTGGAGACTCCTTTGCCGGGTTCTTCGATCTTCTTCATTGCCTCTTCAATACACATTAACAAACGCTTTTGGACATACCCTTGGGGCGTCTTTTGTGCATTTTAATCCGGGGCTATAGTTGTGGCCAGATGTCTAAAAGCTGGACCCGATGATTCTGTTCTTTGCCTCCTCCGTCTTCTTTGTATGATTTCCGGTGAGATGGGGGTACCGTCTGCATGAGTGAACCATAAATGCTTGTTAGATTCCCGTGATTTCTTATACTTTTTTTTTCGGCTCAATTAACCGGCAGGTTGCTTCCTTGGTCAACATTGTCTGGATTGCGTCGGGAATTGAGATTAATCATTAACCCCCTGTGCTTCTCGGTAGATGAATCAATAATGGTGACATCTTGTGACGAACGTTGGCTAATGAAACTTGTTGATACATGACGAACTGCTTTTGAAGGGTTATGATACCTCGACTAGTGGGTAGAACATCTTCGCGGTGAAGAGAATCACAGGGATGATAATAGAGTTAAGGAGCATCACCCTTTCAATGATCGATCTGCCACACTTCGTTGCTTCGGTGAGCCGTAGATTTAAAGCCCTAATTTATGCCGCCAAATTCTTGAAGATGAGGGGCAACCTCATATCCCACTGTACATACAGTCACACCTTCATATGAACAGGATTTGTGTCTACCTGGCACAAATCCTGTTTCTGAACCACACCAAGTAGTAAAGTATGGGCTGACTATGGGTGTGTTTGAACGAGTGCGCTTGGCCTTGTGGTCTAGTGGTATGATTCTTGCTTAGGGTGCGAGAGGTCCCGGATTCGACCTCCAGCAAGGCCCTTTGTTTCCAGTTCATTCAAGAAGCTACGTTGTATCCTGTCTGTGACTGCTGATCCCGATGCGAGGCTTTCGGTAGCTTCGTCCTTGTCGAGTATCATGATTCAGTCGTGTTTGGCACGCTGCCATAGAACGATTGGTTCGACACGAACATAGTGCGAAAGATAGCAAGTACTGACCAGAAATGAGTCGTGGGTGTCGGCAAACGGTCGCACAGAAAGTAGAGTGTCCGAGGAGCCATCCGGACGTGATTATGGCGTGCGTAGGTAGTAAAGTGGGGGCTGAATATGGGTGCGTTTGAACGAGTGCGCTTGGCCTTGTGGTCTAGTGGTATGATTCTCGCTTAGGGTGCGAGAGGTCCCGGATTCGATCTCCGCCAAGGCCCTTTGTTTACCGTTCCTTTCAGAAGCTACGTTGTATCCTTTCTGGGACTGCTGATCCCGATGCGAGGCTTTATGTAGCTTCGTCCTTGTCAGGTATCATGATTCAATCGTGTTTGGCACGCTGCCATAGAACGATTGGTTCGACAAGAACATAGTGCAAAAGATAGCAAGTACTGACCAGAAATGGGTCGTGGGTGTCGGCAAACGGTCGCACAGAAAGTAGAGTGTCCGAGGAGCCATCCGGACGTGATTATGGCGTGCGTAGGTAGTAAAGTGGGCGCTGAATATGGTTGCGTTGAACGAGTGCGCTTGGCCTTGTGGTCTAGTGGTATGTTTCTCGCTTAGGGTGCGAGAGGTCCCGGATTCGATCTCCGGCAAGGCCCTTTGTTTCCAGTTCATTCAAGAAGCCACGTTGTATCCTGTCTGGGACTGCTGATCCCGATGCGAGGCTTTCGGTAGCTTCGTCCGTGTCAGGTATCATGATTCAATCGTGTTTGGCACGCTGCCATAGAACGATTGGTTCGACAAGAACATAGTGCGAAAGATAGCAAGTACTGACCAGAAATGAGTCGTGGGTGTCGGCAAACGGTCACACAGAAAGTAGAGTGTCCGAGGAGCCATCCGGACGTGATTATGGCGTGCGTAGGTAGTAAAGTGGGGGCTGAATATGGGTGCGTTTGAACGAGTGCGCTTGGCCTTGTGGTCTAGTGGTATGATTTTGCTTAGGGTGCGAGAGGTACCGGATTCGATCTCCGGCAAGGCCTTTTGTTTGCCGTTCCTTTTCAGAAGCTACGTTGTATCCTTTCTGGGACTGCTGATCCCGATGCGAGGCTTTATGTAGCTTCGTCCTTGTCAGGTATCATGATTCGGTCGTGTTTGGCACGCTGCCACAGAACGATTGGTTCGACAAGAACATAGTGCGAAAGATAGCAAGTACTGACCAGAAATGAGTCGTGGGTGTCGGCAAACGGTCGCACAGAAGGTAGAGTGTCCGAGGAGCCATCCGGACGTGATTATGGCGTGCGTAGGTAGTAAAGTGGGGGCTGAATATGGTTGTGTTTGGCCTTGTGGTCTAGTGGTATGATTCTCGCTTAGGGTGCGAGAGGTCCCGGATTCGATCTTCGGCAAGGCCCTTTGGTTCCAGTTCCCAATCTCAGCAACTTAACCTTTTCCCCGATCACTGAAGCCATGCAATCCTTCCTCGGATCTCTGAATTATTATAGCCGATTTATCGAAGACTTCTCGATTTACGCCGCTATACTATATGAACTGAAGGAAGTGGATTATCATGGGCTACGAGAACGTGATCAGGTAGGAGGATCACCAATTGAGACTGATCACGAAGTTGAAGTTACTGAAACGGATCTCAAGACTGGATCACTGATCGATCGAACTGTGCCAGGGTCAGAGGACCATATGAAGCGAGCTATGGTAGCCTTCAGTATGTTAAAGGCGAAGATGATCTCGACGCCGATACTGAAACACTTCGATCCGGAGAAGATTCCCGTGGTGATCCTATATGCCAGTAAATGGGCAATATCAGCCGCACTGGTCCAAGATCACGATGGAGTTTATTGCCCGGTGACGTTCACAAGCCGAACATTAAAACCGAATGAAGTTAACTATGGGATTGTGGATAAGGAAGTGCTAGCATTATTACGTGTGTTGGATGTTTGCTACTCTATGCTGGTAACTAGATCAATTAAGGTATTATCCAGGCGATCTAGTTTGGCGTGGTTACTGTCAGCGAGTGGTTTAGACGGGAGACTGGGGCGATGGGCAGCGGTGTTATCTCAGTGGACTTTGGAAATCATCAAGTGCACCAAGGGCGAAGAAGAAATTCTTGGAACACTGGCAGCCAGCATCACGCCCCGATCAGAAGTCGATGAAGCCCTGATCGAGGTCGCTCCTCGGAAGCAACCACGTGAATCGATCACTATACCCCCACCGATCGTCGGCTCGGAGGAAAATCTGATCGTTGTAAGTTTCGACGGATCAGCGAGTGTGAAGAAAGGCGTGGGGGCGTATAGTGCGCTGTTATGGAAACTGCCTGAATGGACTGTTATATCGGCCGGTTCAGATTATACTCCAGGTATCACGGTCAATGAGGCCGAATATCGTGGTCTGCTGCTAGGTTTGGATCTCTTGCAAGAGCAGAAGATTGGAAGAGTAATCATATGCGGAGATTCAAACCTGGTAATTCGGCAGATCACTGGAGAGATCGATTGCAAAGCACCACGTTTAAAGTTGTTGAACGATCGCGTTATGAAAGCTTTACGTGGATGGCCAAGGTATGATCTTTTACATGTGAAACGTGATTGGATTCGGAGTGCAGATCACCTAGCCACTATGGCTATGCGTGATCAGGCCGGATCAATAGTTACTGATCAAGCATTGCTGGAAGAACTGGTGGAGATCAATAGGCTGCCTGAGCTGATTCGTGTGGATGATGGAAAGGAAGCAGCCCAGATCTCGATTATGACGAGATCACGAACCAGATTACCACCTAACTGATCACTCTCTCGAGAAAGCCTAACAGAAGAAATAGTACAGGAGATTCGGATCGGAAGAATTCTCAAGGCACAAGACGAGGAAAAATGGATCGTTGATTTAAGGCGTTTCTAAAAGGTGATCTGGAGAAGCTGAGCCAGGGTGATGCAAAAAATTGTGCTAAGATCGCGTCCAACTACGAGATCGACGAAAATGATCAATTGTTTTACTATGTTCAAGCTGATCAGGCCGATGCAGATCTGGACCGATTGGCAAGACTTGTGATCCCGGAGACTTTACAAGCTGATATCTTACACCATTATCACGTCAGTTTAGAGGGTGGCCACCAGGGCGTAGGTCGAACGTATCACAGGATTCGCAAACATTTTCATTGGAGAGGCTTATATCGAAGTATACAAAAGTTTGTCGGGACATGTACGGATTGCGAAACCGGAAAAGGCATGCCAAACATACGGGGGAGATCACCTGGAAATATCCAGGCGACCTACCCTTTCCAAGTGATAGCGATGGATCACATACCGTCCCTGCCGAAATCATTCAAGGGCAACACAGAGTTGCTGATCTGGACTGATCTGTTCACGGGATTGGTGATCGCAAAAGCGGGATCTACCCGAACAGCCCAACAAGTCGCTTGCAGTTACGAAGAATGTGTTTTTCGACGGTTTGGAGCCAGTGAAGTGATCAGGCATGATCGTGAACCAGGTTTCATGGCCGAAGTCTTCCGATCATTCAATCAGATGCTTGGCCAGAAACAGAGCGCGACCATGGCATACCGTCCGCAGGCGAATGGTAAGGCCGAACGGATGGTACAGACGCTAACTAGAGCTATCAAGATGTATGTCGCGGACTCCGCTCAACAAGATTGGGATGAATATGCGGAGAGACTGGTGTTTGCATTGAATTCCTCTTTTGATCGGATCAGGGGAGATACTCCATTCTATCTGGCATATGGTTGGGACCCCGATCTACCATCGAGTCGGTGATCCCTGTTGGTTGCACACGAGGTCGAGATCGCGAAGCTCGTCGATGGCGTATGGGACTCCAACGTCACTACCAACATGCGCGGGAGCAAGTCAACGAACGATTGCGGAGGGCCATCCAAGAAAGAGCTGATCGGAACAATGATCAGGCCGATTCGCATAATATCGAGCCGGGATCAATGGTTTGGCTTTACTTGGATCGCGTGAAAGAAGGATATGCCAAGAAGTTAGCACATCTGTGGCATGGACCGTTCCGTATAGCCGAACTGATCGGTGATCATGCCGCTCGGTTGATTACTGCAGGTACCGATTACGGAATTTTCCCGATCGTCTACTTGTCGAAGCTGAAACTGGTTCGGGAATACCCTGATCGGCCTAAAACCAGGCTGTCATGCGATGATCAGCCAAGGTTTGACTTCGACGAAGCTCTCTTACCCGAAGACAGTTGGGAAAGAACGTTGGACCAGAACGAATTTGAAGTGGAGAAGGTTTTGGATACCCGATCAGGCAAGAGGACCCGATTTGGCCGAACCCATCGTGATTACTTGGTTCGGTGGAAGGGTTATGACGATCCCGAGTGGGTAGATGAACGTGATCTGAACTGTGGAGCTCTATTAAGAGAATTTGAACGTGATCGGGTGAGACGAAATCGATTTGGAGTGATGCAAACCCACGAAGAGGGCAACCAGGAATCTCAATAGCCTGGGTTGACACATTGTGACCGATCAGCCAAATGTAATGGTCGAGCAAGTGGAGATCAGGGTGGTTGAGCTGGTTTGGAGTAAATGGATGTATATATATACATATAATGCACGAGAACTATATTTGCATACATGTGAGCGATCGACATACAAGATGGAGACAATAGTGGGACCTGAACAGGAAGTGTGAATATGGAACGTGAAGATCATCAAGAACTGTCGTGATATATTAATGATTATGGAAAAACGAAACGAAAGCTGGTTCTCACGACGATCACGGGCCATACTTCGTGCGCAGGCGAGAAACCGCGAACCCTGGATGATCCATGGGGCTTGATCGGAACTGGTTCCGCCAAGGCTCCTGCTGATCGGTCCAGATCAGGCAATCACGCAACGTGGCGACCGGAGTTGGATGCCCATAACCGGGATACCACTCCCCGCCGTCAGCCTTGAGTCCTCGCGATCCCGCCCGACGAACAGGTAAATGCAGCACGGCAGGAAACAAGAAAACGTCCAGATCGCACTCGCCGCGCTGAATCCCGTTGACCACATGATCGCAGATCGCGGCCCAAGCAGCCCCGGCTTTGGTGCGTCGACGCTTGCGAGCATGATGGTAATGCTCGATCCACGCGTCCTTGCGCATCGCCGCCGTGATCGGGAAATGGTGGGTCGCCTCCCATATCGCTTGAACGTGTTCCTGGTAATACAAGGCCAAACGTCCCTGCAGCTCAACGAACCAAGGGTGATCGGGAAACGCAAGCCCAGGCATAGGTGTCAGGAGGACATCCCAAGGTGCTGAATCGATCAGAAGCTCAATAGCGCCTCTGGTCAGCACCTTCGGTTGCCACTGCTTGTCTTTGGGCGCCGGCGATCTTGTCGGAAAGATCCAGCCTGGCGGGCGGGACCACAAGCGAGGGACGAGTTTGTGCCTCACAGCAAGAACCTGAGGCGTCAGATCCCATACCTGATCAGCACTCCAAGGTTTCCGAGTGGCCATGTGAGCAGAAGTCGGCTTGCCCTGCATGACGACGTATAAATCCATGAACCTTTGGTTCGGATTATAGCTGTAATCGTCCTGCTCGATCGACGACCGGCTCGCCGGGATGAAAACGCCCGTGAAATTGAGTGGTGGGGCGATCACTGCCCTATTGGCCGGTGGAGGAACGTTGGGATCAGCCGGAGCCGGTTGTTCCTCCTCAAGATCATCGTCGTCCTCGTCATCGGACTCAAGCAAAGTAACGGCCTGGGCCAGCGAACTCACGCCGGAAAGGTGTGGTGCTGGAGCGCGGCGATCAGTACTGCGCGATCGGGCCAGAACAGACAATGTCCTCTCGTCCAGATCAGTCGACTCATCGTCCGAGTCAATCACAAGACGAGAGCGCTTGGCGGGAGCCATCTTCTTCTTCGACGAGCTGGTCCGTTTGCGCTTCGCAGAACTCAAGACCGAGGGGGCTGATCTCGAAGTCGCTGGTAAACGGGATTGAGTAGACGCAGAAGCCGCTGCAGTGCTGATCACGGGCTGATCAGCACTATGGGCCGGCAAGGAAGCGACGGAAGACGCTGGTGATGGCGGGGCAGACTCGGAAGACTGTGGTGGTGTTCCAGACGGAGTGAAGGAGCTGATCAGCTCAGGAAGCCGTTGTAAAGCCGTCCGAACTGACTCCGAACCGGTGTTCGGGTTGGTCCACCTCTCCATAGTCTGCACCGCAAGGTTCCTCAAGTCGGCGTTATGCTGGAGCCAGGCGCGATCATCGAGCTCTAGGGTTTCAAGTTTAACCCGAGCAAGATTAAGCTCGCGCCGGCAATCTTCAGCTGCCTTCCGACTCTCGCACAACCTTTTCTGTATGTCGGCGCGGCCGATGCGAGAATCGGAAAGTTGCTTGACCAGGAGCTGGACCTGCTCATCCGAGTAGCGAACCTCGACTTCCCGACGCTCTACGTCCTCGGCAGTGCAGATCTTGTCGCGAAGCAGCTGATCACGGTCGAGACGGTGATCATCGAGCCGTTGTAGATGATCCACCATCTCGACCATCGAGTCTTTCATTGCCTCAATACGTTCGTCTGGAAATAAACATGGAGAGTCATATACGGATTACAGAAGAAGTGAATGGGATAAACGTACCTTGATGGCGGATGGTAATAGTCAGCGAACCGATCAGCGACTGTAAAGAGGCGACGGTGTCCGAAGGCCTGGAGAGGCGCAGAGCAGCGAGGTCAGCTGATAGCTAATCAGGCTCCATCGTAAAACCCTGAACGCGATCAGTCATGTCTTGTAAGTATTGGTCAAGTCGGTCGTGATCTAGCCGAAGAGTCGACATCTGGCTAGCCAGATCAGCAGAATCATGTGCCAAGGAATCGGCAACGATCCGACGGTCGGATAACTCAGCGTTAAGTGCCCGATTGGTATCATATAGAGAAACCAACTCGGGAATTGCACTTCGGAGTTCCGACCGTAGTCGGCAAGCTTCCACGGACCCCAACGTGAGTGGACCCGATCCATCTATTAGACGAGCGAGCTGTTCCAAGTAACGGAGGGGGCGATCTGAAGAAGGTCGAGCGGGAGGATTCCAAGGCGGGCGATACGGAGTCATGGTTGTCGTGGGACGGATGAGGCTGGTCGTGATCGGCGCCGAAGTCGCGATCGGGGCGGTCGCGGGATCAGTCGAACTGAAAACGGAAGGCGAGGCAGTGATCGGGCGGGCAGCCGAAGATGACGAAGAAGGAAGAGGAGATCGGCTCGAGTCAGCCATGGTGATCGTCAAAGAGGAAATTTGGAAGTGAATGAGTCGAACTGCAGTCGTTGCGCGGCTACAGTTAGTCTCAGGGGCGGCTGTGGTAAAGCGATCAGAAAATGTTGAGAACGAAGTGGACCACACATGGCCGTTGATTGGTGACGATGGAACACCCATCAACATATGACGGTTGATGGGTGGGAAAAGGCTGATCACAGTAAAAGGAAAAGGTGGCGGGCAACGGATATTCACGATGTGGAGAAATCAGCCAAGTACTGTCGTTAAGCCCAGTCCCAGACACTGATGGAACGATGGAGATCACGATCACGATGAGAAGAGTAATTGTTGACATGACGTGTCAAGGGCAGGCGACCAGCCGATATCTGAATGGTATAGTGGTTGAAATTGATCATGACACGAAGTTACGGCCTGATCAGCTTATTATGCCCGAGCAATGAAGATTAGATGTGGAATGAAGTCGGGCATGTGGAGTGACAGGTTGTGTGAGTGATGATAACCTATGGGTTTGTCCGAGGATGACGTGGTAAGGCCTGATCAGGCCTGATCAGCCGAGATCGGTGTTATATGGTTGCCCCGACAGGGTATGAAGGCCGGAAGTATGGCTGAACAGATGAATAAAGTCGTTGCGATGGTGACTCAGAGGGTTCCCGAGGTGATCAAGGGCTGATCGCCATGATCACTGCCTGATCACTCGGCTGATCGCCATGCCGATCGTGATCGGGGCTGATCAGCCTCAAACCGGCGTTTAAATGCGAAGGCAAGGGGAGTTCTCGGTTAAGTCGGGCTGGATACGTAGTGGACAAGTGTTAGAAGAGCAGATCTCAAGTGGTTTCAAGGTCGTTTATCGAAGATCGGGATGGGTTGAAGATCTTTCTAGGAGTCGGGTCGTGATCAGGGCAGAAGTGGTACAGATCAGCTTGAAGGTGCAGCCAGGATGGGCAAGGTGGTGCTACGCAACCGTGCGACGAAGTAAATAGGTTCGAAGTATAAGTCAGGCATGCGTTGGTGTACGGTACACAGGTATAGGACATTGCATATATAATAACAGGTTTTTGATTTCCCCCCTAAAGCAAACAGTCGCCCCGCCACGTGTTGCGCTCATTGGGAGCACAGGGTTGATTCGTCCCCTCTTGCTCAACTAAGTCCCGGTTAAGACGCGCTTCGGCGCATTTTGGCTTACCGGAAGACCCCCGACGGGTTTGTTTTAGGTAATCGAACCTCACCCTCAACGCACACGTGTTTGGAACACGTCATTATATTGGAAAATAATTTGTGGAGATAACGTTTGTGGATTACTGTGGAAGATCGTGGTTTGATCGCGTTTTCTTGGTTTCTTATTATCTCTCTCTCATTGGCTGGCCTGATCAGACGAACTTTCCTGATCAGTGCCTAGATACTGATTAAGTATCGACCCCAACCCGTTCTCCGGTGAAGATTTCCACCCGAGGACACCCCCGTCTCGAGAAGGTCATCCCCTCCGACCTGATCAAGATCATCGTTTTCGTCACCGAGTCCACCTAAGTGAGTGTAACCACCCCCGATCAACGGGTACACAAGGTGAGATGAAGTTAAACATAGATCCTGACGCGCATGAAGACCGGCCAGATGACCGGGAGGATCAGATCAGTCACCATAATGGTGATTCATCTGATTCTGATGCTGATCAGGATCGACGGAGTACCCCCTCCGATAGTTGGTCGTCCGGGCCAGTGGGTATCCGGATTCCGCCCAAGACTTCGGTCATGGATTTAGAAATCGGCTCCACCACACGCGCACCTAGGCCTGGGTACCACTTGATACCACGTGCCACCCTCCGCTGCACCTCCGCACCTTCGGTTTGGCAGATGGAGAATAAACGGGGAAAGAAACAGGTCCAGGTCACAAACACCATCCCGGATGCCTTCCATGACAAACGCACATAAACGGACCGTTGCTTCGGAAGCTCGTCCTCGTCGATTCTTCCGGGCGGCGGAATATGCTCGGAGAGATACGTCCTCTCGCTTATCTTCTGCAGAAATGTACAGAAAATGGGTGGATTCCCAGATGGACCGGGCATGGGTCACAGCGAAGTCCTGGAATCTCGTTTTGAATTCCGTAAACCATGGGCCGGACGGAAGTCCCATATCTGGCATCTCAGTGGCCAAGATCCTCCAAGGCTCGGTCTTCATGAGCGTATCAATGGCACCCGACCTCATCAGGTCGGGGCGCCAAGTCCCTGATGGAGGCGACGTGCCTGACCGAGGGAATATCCAGAGGGGTGGACGGGACAGAGAGTGAGCGAGCTGAGAACTGAAAATATCGGCAAGACTTAAATTTCTCAGCTGCTCGACCGGCCTAAGCAAGATGGCGGACTGATCCGCCTCACTGGGGAAGTGCCCGTCCGGCAGCCACAAAAGCGGAAGTTTGGGAAAGGGAGCGCAGGGGCCCGAGTGCTCCGCCGGATCTTGGGTTTGGCCGCCGGCCGGCCGGATCGACGTTTGGGACGAGGTCCGGCCGGAGCTGCCCGCCAGGTTTTGGCCGGAGTTAAGTAGGGAGATTCTCCTAAATCGTTCAAGTCTAGAGTCAACCACTGATCAGGGATGTCATCTTCATTCTCCCCCACCTTCTCCCTTGCTACTCCGTTGGAATTTAGGGGACGGGCGACCTGAGAGACCGGGGTGACAACGGTGTCGGGAGGCAAAGAGGAATCTGTCGGCTCATAATCTCCGGATCCAAAACCAACCGGCGGCGGAGTCTGCAAATCGATAACCTGATCAGGACCCGGGTGGTCCACCATTTGGCTACCAGAATTTGAGAGGCGACGACGGGTGTCCGCGCGAGAGCGAGACAACGCAGCAAACATCTGCTGTTCGTCGTAATCCTCGTCTTCTTCGTCATCATACGGAGAGCCAATCTGGGTACCGGATGGTGAAGCGGCGGCCGAGCCGGATGGTGAAGCAGCGGTCGAGCCGGGTGGCGAATCATCTTCGGAGCTAGACGACGAACCAGGTGTGAGACCAGTTCTCCCCGGCGAAACAGGTGGAGATACGGCGGCGGACCCCATTGCGAACAAGCTATCGTCGCTGTCCGACTCAAACTCTCGTTCGCTGGCCGAATTGTCCGGATGACGTCCGTGCGAGGGGGAGGATTCACTCCTTTTTCTCCGTTTGGGAGAGGCGGAAGGCGGATCGGAGCCAGTCAGGGAAGGGTTAGAACTGGCTGGACGTTTTCCGTTCCCCGATCCCGCCGAGGCGGACGAGAGATCCGAACCGGCCAGGGGCGGATTATAGCCGGCGGGAAGCTCCCCAGGTCCCGATTCTGCGGAAGCAGATAACCGAGATGATTTCGGTGGAAATGTTTTCCACTGAGCCACCATCCCCAAGATGGCCAAGATGGTCTCTCGTGCACTCCAAGGAGCTTGTAGGAGAGGAGCGATCTGGGTCTGAGCCGTTTCAAGCTGGCCTTGTAGTTCGCACAACAGTGACCGAAAACGATCCTCTTTAACCAGCAGGGCGGCGCAAAAACGGTCGGCCCGAGTCAGCTCATCATGGGCGTCATGATGACTTCGCTGGACCTGATAGCTCTGACCGCGGCTCTCGTTGCCGGGAGGAAGCTTCTTGCTGCTCCAGAGAAGAAATGTGGCGGAGAGATTGAGCGAGGGACTCGCTCAGGTGGTCTCGGTCGTCCCGCATGGTATCTAATTCGTGGGACACCTGGCGGTGTCGGGCACGAAGATGCGATAACTCTTGGGATACGTCGGAAATCTTGGCAGACTGTTGTTTCAGCTGTTCCAACTGCTCGACTGTGGAGTGATAAGGTCACAACACAAGAAGAGGAAAAACACTTACGTTGAAGTTTTGAGCGATAACCAACTCCTGGTTGGCAGTCCGGAGGGGTTCGACGACGACTACCAGCATGCGGAGACGCTGTTTTCTCTCTTCAGTCAGGCTGATGACTTGGCCCTCGAGATCGGTCACCTGCTGTTGAAGGTCACTCGGTCCCGAGAAAGATTAACGAACGGTAGCTTCATCGGCCCGGCGGTTGGCGAAAGCGAGTTGCTGGACCAGATCAGTTTGGATGTGTTCCAAGCTATCCACTTGGGCGGTTAACATCTCCAGCCTTTTCTCCATCCCCACCAGTTCGGAGGTGGGGGCGGACGGTGCAGCGGCCCGTTGCAGGGCGTCCGTAAGCTGGCCTACAATGGCCCTAAGGCGGGTTATTTCGTCCACTGCTTCTTGACGGCTGCGCTTCAGTTCGGAGATTCGGGGCCCCGCGCGGTCAAGCATCGCGCAAAGTGTCACGCATCTCCGCGACAGAACTTCAGAGTCGGCCTGAAAGGATCGGAGGTTCGCCTGACGGGACCGTGAATGCGGAGCGCCGTGTCAACGTCAGCTGGCGACAGCACCAGATCGGGAGAACGGGATGAATCCGGCGGTTCTGCGATTTCCACCCCACTGGCGGCCAAGTCGTCATCCACTAGGATAAGTCGGCATATGTCATCCTCGTCGATTTGCAGGACTGAAAATATATCTCCGAGGAGCGACCTCGATCAGAGCTTCATCGACTTCTGATCGGGGTGTGATACTGGCTGCTTGCGTACCGAGAATTTCTTCTTCACCCTTGCATTTGATGATTTCCAAGGTCCACTGAGATAACGGCGCTGCCCATCGCCCCAGTCTTCCGTCAATTCCGTTCGAAGACAATAACCAAGCCAGGGTGGACCGTCTAGACAATACTTTGATCGGTCTGGTCACCAGCATATAATAACAGACATCCAATATGCGTAATAGTGCCAGCCCTTCTTTATTCACTATGCCATAATTGATCTCATTTGGTTTCAACGTCCGGCTTGTAAACGTCACTGGATAGTACACTCCATCATGATCTTGGACCAGTGCGGCTGATATTGCCCACTTACCTGCGTATAAAATCACCACGGGAATCTTTTCTGGATCGAAATGTTTCAATATCGGGGTCGAAATCATCTTCGCATTCAACATACTGAAAGCTACCATAGCTCGTTCCATATGACCTTCTGGTCTAGACACGGTTCGGTCGATCAGCAAGCCGGTTTTAAAATCCGATTCGTTGATTTCAGTTTCGCAACTAGTCTCGTTCCGTGACTTTCCCAACTGATCACGCTCTTGTAGGCTGTGATAATCCACTTCCTTCAACTCGAAAAATATAGCAGCATATACCGAGAAATCTTCGATAAACCGGCTATAATAATTCAGGGACCCGAGAAATTACTGCATGTCCTTCAGCGATCGGGGAAAAGGAAGGTTACTGAGGGCACCAAGTCCTTCGGATTTGCTTCCAAACCCTGAATCGACACAATATGGCCAAGATAAGCGACCTTGGGTTGACCCCAGAAACTCTTGACCACAGTGATCGACAAATTCCAGCGCTCGCAGGTGTTCAGGAGTCGTTCGACCTTATCGCATAGCATGTCCCAGGATGTTGCCGTAACCAAGATGTCATCTATGTATGATCGCCTTCCCAACACTGATCGGCCCTGATCTTGATCTGGTTCACCTTCCGTAAACACATCATGTAGATCGGTGGCTTCCCGATCAGCGCTGATCTGGAAATACCCATAGAGAGCATTGTCAATCAGCATCTGATAGATCTGTGGGGCATTCTTTAATCCAAACGGCATCCGATTCCATTCAAAAAGTCCGAAAGGTGTAACGAAAGCCGAGATCTCTCGGGCACGATCAGTCATCGAAACCACCCAGAAACCACTAGCCATATACAGCGAACAAAACCATAAAACTTTATCCAGATCCTCTAATAGATCGTTGATCAGGGGCATCGGATAGACCATCAACTTCGTGAGGCGATTCACCATTCTATAGTCGATACACAATCGAATATCGACCCCGTTCTTTTTTATCACAATCACAATCGGTGATGCCCACTGCGATGTTGAAGGTCGGATGATTTTTGTACTCAACAAGCCCTTGATCAAATCGGATAACTTTTCCCGGTATTGTGGCGCGACTTTGCGACAACGTTGAGCGATCGGTCTCGCATTTCCCACGTCTATATCACATACAGCTCCGAAGCAGCTGGGGGTAGGGCATTACCCTTCCCAATCAATAAACGGGTTCACTTTCAGATGATCTTCTTTAGTTGATCGATCTGCTCGGGAGTGTTTACTTCAAGATCACCGTCTTGTAGATCGTCCAGGGTGACCTCAGGTATATTGGGTGATACTTCCGGCAAAACCGCCATCTGCTTCTCAATATCTTCAATGTATTGATTACCACATGCATGTATACACACTTGTTCATTCACCGGAACTATTTCCTTCGGTTCCATATTATCTTGGGTCGCCCATAGCGGAACATCCGACTGGTGGTCTACTTCGGGTTCATCTTCATCCTTAACGGCTTCGGCAGGTTATGTTCCCATTTCTCCCCGGAATCGTCTTCAATCTTATCACCATCATTTTCACTCCCCGGGTCTGTTGCTTTTGGTGAACCGGGTCCGATAACGCTCAAAATCTGTGGACCTTTTTTGGTCCAGCTTTCACCTGTCGCTTTCACCGACGATCCTCTGGTCAATAACTTGGTCGAAATTGCATATTCCGGCTTCTCAACTAAAGGTGAGGTGTCTTCGTCTACCAAGTCTTCGTCACTGATCAGGTCTGTGGTGGCTTGACAAGCCAGATTTTGCCATTCAATATATCTTCGTGATCCCACTGAGACATACCCTATCTGTCGAGGTACTTTCCCTTCAGGCAACCGCATCCGTAGAATCATATCTTCGTGAACGATTTACGGCTGATCAGATATGTTGGTAATCCTGATATAACTTGATCTGCTGATGCCCTTTACGAAAGTTGGTACCCATCGTTCACCACGGGTTAGCCACAATTTCTGCTGCCGATCACTCGACCGAATCATCACGTCAACTGATCGGGCTACCTCGATGTTTTCATACTGACCCATTTTGAGCATCCGCATATGAGTACCATATAATGGACGTTGGCCCGTTAACTGTATTTGCACCTCATCCGGAAGAGTCAGGGTTCCATGAGACAGATCGTGCCGTATACCGGCTGGCACCATGAAATCCATTCCCAATATTGTGTCTTGACCGGCTAACCGACCAACCCAAGCGTTGAAATAGTATACAAGGGAGCCAGCCAAAATGATTTTGACAACGTGACCGCCCGTCAGTCATATACGAACTTTCACCGATCCCAACACATTCTTGCCTCTGGGTACTGTCTATACGACATCCCACCCTACGAGCAAAGGCGGAGTCGATAATCGAGACTTCTGCTCCAGAGTCAAATAGTGGCGTTTTCGTTATAAATCTTCCCATTTACTTTTACTTGTTTAAACCACTTGTCGGGAGAGTGATACTTCTAGTATCCTCGGGATTCACCGGGCAGTAGATTCAACTCCATGATCACGTCCGAACGGGAATATTTATCCAGGCTGAGACTGTGAATCGGACATCGATCGGCACAATTTGAAATAGAACATGTATTGTCGGTTATCTCCTTTTCCTCAAACTTATTTCTGCTACCGACATATGCATAGATGCTGAACGTAGACCGCTCAAATCGAACCAGATTCCCACCTGGCGAGCGATCTAGTTTAACATCTTCTCAACATCTGGTGGAAGCATACCAGCATGTTTAGTCGGCACAAACCACTTGCGCATCAGATTAAAAAACTCTTCAATAGGGCAGGCACCTGCGTCATGAAGCTTCCCACAGGTCTTGCATACGAAAAAACAATGATCAGAAGGGTGACCTTTACGATCACATTTTCCACACGTAATTCTTTTCCAACAATCACGATCTCCATGTTTGGTCGACCCACAATGAACACATTTCTTACGAGATCGGTCCTAGATCAGGTTGAATACCACCAGGTTTCCGTCCATCCATGCCATTAGCCGATGATCTCGGGCGATACACTGGCTCCGTCGTAAAGATATGACAATACTGTTCCTTGTCCGAGCTCAGACTTGACTGACCACTTTCCTCTTCCGAACCTGAACTGTCTGATTCCTTCGTGATCATCCGAATTGCTCTGGCTGGTCGTGCTGCCGGTATCTTGCCCTGATCAGGGTGTGGCTTTGACCGGTACCGGTTTTATCCTACCTCGACCTTGGGCTGCCGACTTTTGGCCCGCTGCAGCGTCCTCACAGTCAGTTCTAGTTGTTCTGAGTCCTTTATACGGAGCTGGGTTGGCTGTTCAGCCAGATCGCGATTATCCAGAGTACCAATGAAGTGTTCGACATGCTCGCGGGCTATATCCGGGTGTCGTGGGTCCTTGATCGGCATTTTCGCGCGTAGACCAGCAGCATTCAGCCGATGTAAGTATTCGATCGGCGTCTCGTCGGATCTTTTCTTCATGTGGTAATACTGTCTAGCGACAGACACCCCTGAGTTGCAATATTACTCCTCAAACTCTTCACACAATTGAGACTACTTCAAACGTACTTCTCGGCTTAACTGCTTTAGCCAGTTCTTGGCCGGGCCCTTCATCAGATCAGCGAAAATCAGACATCTTGCACCTTCCGGTGTTTTATCTCTCAACGTCCGACTCAACCAGGCTCTCGCCTGATCATCGTCCACATCCTTGCCGGTAAAGACTTTTAATTCAGAAATCACCAACATCCGGACTCGAGTTATTGTCCCGGAGCCACTATCAAATGCTTGCGCCGAGGCCATATTTGCCTTACGAGGCATCTCCATATCCAAATCATCCGGATCAAAGTGTTGACTGGTTCCCCATCTAATTCCATATCCACATCACTACGTGGGGGTGATTTATGGAGTCGGTCTTGATGACTGGCTTGACATATCGATCGAACAATTCCGGCGGATCTAACGGATTCCATATCCACATCTACAGGTTTCTTGACTGGTTTAGCAGTAGATTGGTTCATGTTTGGTATCGGTTGTCATGTTTGTCCTTGTCCCCGTGTATACTGAGGTAATCCGTACTGTTCACCCACGAAGCGATTCATCATAGTCGTGAGCATAGTTCTCATTTGCTCTGGAACTTCTGGTATGCCGGTAGGGTTACTGTTGGGAGTCGGATTGTTTTGTGTGACTTCTTGAGCATCTTCAAAACTGTCGTCTGATCCAACTCGACCAGGCTCGGGCTTCCTTTTCCTGTTCTGCGACTCGATCTTGGGGTCAATCTGTTTGATCCCTTTCGGGCCCAACGTCATGCGTGTTACCCCAACCGAGGAGTCGGTGGAGTCCGCTCCAGACTGTGATGACGATTGATATATTTACTCAATATCCATAGGATATTCAACAAACTGCGATCGGTGTGAAGGGTCATCGAGTGGCGACTGGACCACGGGGTTCGCCCCGAGTAGCAAGGCAAGGTGATCATACAGCGTTGTCATAGCTTTCCTGATCGTCCCTTGGTCTAAATCGAGCAGCATATTCGCGTCGAACGCACCAGTAGTGAAACCAACTTCGTCGATCTGGACCAGGAAATTTTTGATCAGGTCGAGTTGACTGCCTGTGATAACCGGCCTGGTCGCCCGACCTTCAAGCTTCCCGATGATCTTGGGTTTTATGATCTTCATCACTCGGTTGGTAGCTAGGAACTTGTGAAACTCCCGAAGGTAAAACAACCGTTCTACATCCTGAACCGTGGTCTTTTCAGCTGGTTCGGTCTTCTCTTCATCTTCTTCGAAGATCTTCGGTTTTGGTTTCGCATATTTTTAGGTGGACCATATTGATCCGCCCCCATGTTTTTTTCTCGTTTTCCATTTTCTTCGTATGCATAGGATCGAGGTCAGCTCCACGACCCTTTCCCGGATTATAGTTTATTTTACTATAACCCAGATCGGCTCCGATCGAAGCCTTGTGGGGAGTTGTTTCATCTTTAATTTCGACCTGGAACTCCACCGGACCAGGTCGACCATCGCTTCCTTTAAGTTTGGACAGCATCGGAGGCGATACGCCTTCCTCCAATACACCCGAAAAAAATTCCCCCACTTTGATTTTCACATCTTTTTCATCATCAAAGGAACCACGGTGGAATCCTGAGTCACCAAGTGATCCGGGCACGCGCACCATTGTGGTGGAGCCGATTTCCAAATCCAGAACGGAAATCTTGGGTGAAATTCGGATGCCCACTAGCCCGGACGACCAACTATCTGAGCGGGTACTCCGTTGATCCTGATCGCCATCAGGATCGGATGAATCATCACTATGATGACTGATCTGATCCCCCCGGTCTTGTGACCAGTCGTCACGTACGATAGAATCCATACTTAACTTCATCTCACCTTGTGAACTCATTGATCTGCGGTGGTTACACTCACTCAGGTGGACTCTTAGATGGAAAAGGTGATCAGAATCAGGTCGGAGGGGATGACCTTCTCGAGACGGGGGGTCCTCGGGTGGGAATCTTCACCGGAGAACGAGTCAGGGTCGATACTTAGTTTAAGTATCAAAAGGCACTGATCGGGAAACTTCGTCCGTTCAAACCAGCCAATAAAAACGAGAGATAACGAGAAACCACGAAAACCACGATAAACCCACGACCTTCCACAGTAAATCACAAACGTTATCTCCACGAAACCTTTCCAATTGATATAACGTGTTCCAAACACGTGCGCGTGAGGGGTTGAGGGTTGGAAACCAAAACAACACCCGTCGGGGGCCTTCCGGTAAGCCAAAATACGTCTATGCGCGTCTTAACCTGGAATTATGTTGAGCTACAGGGGCCTAGTTAGCCCTGTGCTCCCAATGACCGCGACACGTGGCGGAGCGACTCTTTGCTTAGGGGGTAAATTCAATCCTGTCATTATATATGCAATATCCTATACCTAGTGTACCGTACACCAACTCATGTGCCTACCTCATACTTCGATCCTGTTCGTTTCGTCGCACGGTTGCACTAGTATCACCTTACACATCTTTGTCGCACCTTCAACCTGATCAGTACCACTTCTGGACTGATTACGGTCAAACTCTATAGCGATCTTCAACCATCCTGATCTCTCGATAAACAGACTGGAACCAGCTCGAGTTCTGCCTCCCAGATACTGTTCGCCCCATATCCAACCCGGCTTAACTGGAAACTCCGTCTCTCTTCACACCTGAAACTGATTTGGGGCTGATCGGCTTCGATCATTATCAGCACAACGATCAGCACACTGATCAGGGCAGTGATCAGGGCGATCAGTCAAAGATCACCTCAGGGTCATCCCAACATCGACATTGCCAGTTCATTCGACCGTATCATTGAACTCCATTGCATGTTGGACCGCAAGGGTCGCACCGCCTCAACGCTTCTCTTGAAATTGAACCTAATTAGACCTCTTTACGCTGATTCGGGATGGATCCATCAACTCTCATCGCTTGCCCCAGTTTAGTAAGGCTCGTACGGCTCACCACTCCATATATCCAGCTTTGGCCTGTACCCGATCTTCACATTCTAGGGCGGTGTTAAGTGACTCGGCTGATCAGGCCGAGCTTTCCATATCCCATTCAACTTCAACATCTGTACCATCCATGACTCATTCCAATGACCGAGTTCTGCTGTTCCTGATATATCACACCATCATTGATGCTGTACATCAGGTTTATCTCGGTTGATCTAGTCTTGCACGTTCATGTGAGCTCCACCCAGTATCCCGTACCCGATCGGAGCGTGTCATTCGCTAGTCCGTTAATATCTGGGACCAGGCGTAATAACGGTATCCTCTTATTCCTTCACATTTATGACAGCCCGTTGTCAACCAAATGTCATCGTGTACGGAATCAGCCTGTCCCACCCATCAAACGGTCCCATCTTCATGAGTGTTCCCATCGCGATCAATAAACGTATATTTGTGGTCCACCTTATTCTTGACTTTTTGTTGGATCGCTTCACCACAATACCGAAGGAAATGTTCCGGTGAATGAACAAGTGTGTATACATGCATGTGGTGATCAATACATTGAAGATATTGAGAAGCAGATGGCGGTTTTGCCGGAAGTATCACCCAATATACCTGAGGTCACCCTGGACGATCTACAAGACGGTGATCTTGAAGTAAACACTCCCGAGCAGATCGATCAACTAAAGAAGATCATCTGAAAGTGAACCCGTTTATTGATTGGGAAGGGTAATGCCCTACCCCCAGCTGCTTCGGAGCTGTATGTGATATAGACGTGGGAAATCCGAGACCGATCGCTCAACGTTGTCGCAAAGTCGCGCCACAATACCGGGAAAAGTTATCCGATTTGATCAAGGGCTTGTTGAGTACAAAAATCATCTGACATTTAACACCGCAGTGGGTATCGCTGATTGTGATTGTGATAAAAAAAGAATGGGGTTGATATTCGACTTTGTATCGACTATAGAATGGTGAATCGCCTCACGAAGTTGATGGTCTATCCGATGCCCTTGATAAATGATTTACTTGAGGATCTAGATAAAGTTTTATGGTTTTGTTCACTAGACATGGCAAGTGGTTTCTGGGTGGTTTCAATGATTGATCGTGCTCGAGAGATTTTTTCGGCTTTCGTTACACCTTTTGGCATTTCGAATGAAACCGGATGCCGTTCGGTTTGACTAACGCTCCACAGATCTATCATAGATTGATTGACAATGCTCTCTATGGATATTTACAGATCAGCGCCGATCGGGAAATTACCGATCTGCATGATGTATTCAAGGAGGGTGAACCGGACCAAGATCAGAGACGATCAGTTCTGGGAAGGCGATCATATATAGACGAAATCTTGGTTACGGCAACATCATGGGATTTGTTATGTGATAAGGTCGAACGACTCCTTGACACTCGCGAACGTTGAATATCGATCAGCGTAGCTAAGAGTTTCTGGGGTCAACCCAAGGTCTTATCTTGGCCATAATGTGTCGATTCAGGGTTTGGAAGCAAATCCGAAGGACTTGGTGCCCTCAGTAACCTTCATTTTCCCCGATCGCTGAAGGCCATGCAGTAATTTCTCGGGTCCCTGAATTATTATAGCCGGTTTATCGAAGATTTCTCGGTATATGCTGCTATATTTTTCGAGTTGAAGGAAGTGGGTTATCACAGGCTACGAGAGCGTGATCAATTGGGAAAGTCACTGAACGAGACTAGTCGCGAAACTGAAATCAACGAATCGGATTTTATAACCACCTCGCTGATCGACCGAACCGTGTCTAGACCAGAAGGTCATATGGAACGAGCTATGGTAGCTTTCAGTATGTTGTATACGAAGATGATTTCGACCCCGATATTGAAACATTTCGATCCAGAAAAGATTCCCGTGGTGATTTTATACGCAGGTAAGTGGGCAATACCAGCCGCACTGGTCCAAGATCATGATGGAGTGTACTATCCAGTGACGTTTACAAGCCGGACGTTGAAACCAAATGAGATCAATTATGGCATAGTGAATAAAGAAGGGCTGGCACTATTACGCATATTGGATGTCTGTTATTATATGCTGGTGACCAGACCGATCAAAGTATTGTCTAGACGGTCCACCCTGGCTTGGTTATTGTCTTCGAACGGAATTGACGGAAGACTGGGGCGATGGGCAGCGCCGTTATCTCAGTGGACCTTGGAAATCATCAAATGCACCAAGGGTGAAGAAGAAATTCTCCGTACGCAAGCAGCCAGTATCACACCCCGATCAGAAGTCGATGCAGCTCTAATCGAAGTCACTCCTCGGGAGCAACGGCGAGAATCAATCATTATACACCCACCGGTCGTCGGCTCGGATGAAGACTTGATCGTCATAAGTTTCGACGGATCAGCGAGCGTGAAGAGAGGCGTTGGGGTGTATAGTGCGTTGTTGTGGAAATTGCCGGAATGGACTATCATATCTGCTGGTTCAGATTATAACCCGGGTATCACAGCCAATGAAACCGAATATCGTGGTCTGCTGCTAGGTTTGGATCTCCTCCAAGAACAAAAGAGTGGAAGGGTAATCATATGTGGAGACTCAAATCTAGTGATCCAACAGATCCCCGGGGAGATCGACTGCAAAGCTCCGCGCTTGAAGTTGTTAAATGATCGCGTTATGAAAACCCTACGTGGATGGCCGAATCATGACCTCTTGCACGTAAAACGCGACTGGAACAGGAGTGCGGATCACCTGGACACGATGCCCATGCGTGATCAGACTGGATCGATGATTATCGATAATGAAGTGCTGGAGGAATTGATCGAGATTAATAGATTACCCGAACTGATTCGCTTCGAAGATAAAGGGGAATCAGCTCAAATCTCGATCATGACGAGGTCACGAACAAGATCGACGCCTAGCAGGCCGGCTTCCCGAGAAGGTAGACGGAAGAAATAGTGCAGGAGCTGCGGATTTAAAGGATTCTCAAGGCTCAAGATGAAGAAAAGTGGATTGTGGATTTAAAAGCCTTTTTGAGTGGTGACCTAGAGAAATTGAACCAAAATGAAGCGAAGAATTGCGTAAAAAACGCTTCCAATTACGAAATTGATGAAAACAATTTGCTGTTCTATTATTCTCAAGCTGATCAGGTTGACGCAGATCTGGACCGATCAGCGAAACTGGTGATTCCGGAGACCATACAAGCCGATATCTCGCATCATTATCATGTCAGTTTAGAGGGCGGTCACCAGGGTGTGGGTCGGACATACCACAGGATTCGCAAACACTTTCACTGGAGAGGTCTATATCGAAGTGTCCAAAAGTTTGTCGGAACGTGTACAGATTGCTAAGCCGGGAAGGGTATGCCGACTATTCGGGGCAGATCGCCCGGGAATATCCAGGCGACCTACCCTTTTCAAGTGATAGCAATGGATCACATTCCTTCCTTGCTGAAATCGTTCAAAGGAAATACAGAACTGCTGATCTGGACTGATCTGTTCACCGGGTTGGTGGTCCCTAAAGCTGGATCTACTCGAACAGCCCAACAAGTTACCTGCAGTTATGAGGAATGTGATTTTAGGCGGTTTGGGGCAAGTGAAGTGATCAGGCACGATCGAGAACCAGGTTTTATGGCCGAAGTTTTTCGATCATTTAATCAGATGCTTGGTCAGAAACAAAGCGCGACCATGGGCTACCGATCGCAAGCGAACGGTAAGGCCGAGCGTATGGTACAGACGCTAACCAGTGCTATTAAGATGTATGTCGCGGATTCTGCTCAACAAGATTGGGACGAGTATGCGGAGAGACTGGTATTTGCGTTAAATTCTTCTTTCGATCGGATCAGGGAGATACTCCGTTTTACTTGGCATATGGTTGGGACCCCCAATCTACCATCGAATCGGTGATTCCCGTCGGTTGTACCCGAGGTCGAGATCGCGAAGCCTGTCGATGGCGTATGTGACTTCAGCGCCATTACCAACATATGCGGGAACAGGTCAATGAGCGACTTCGGAGGTCGATCCAAGAAAGACCTGATCGTAATTACGATCAAGCTGATTCGCATAATATTGAACCGGGATCAAGGCTCTGGCTTTACTTGGATCGTGTGAAAGAAGGATATGCCAGGAAGTAAGCACATCTGTGGCATGCACCGTTCCGTTTTTCTGAGCTGATCGGCGACCATGCCGCCCGGTTGATCACCGCGGGCACCGATTACAGAGTTTTCCCGATCGTCCAGTTGTCGAAGCTGAATCTGGTCCTGGAATACCTCGATCGCCCAAAAACCAAGTTGTCACTCGAAGATCAGGCAAGGTTTGATTTCGATGAGGCTCTTTTGCCTGAGGACCGTTGGGAAAGAGTATTAGATCAAAATGAATTCGAAGTAGAGAAGATTTTGAACACCCGATCGGGCAAAAGGACCCGATTTGGTCGAACCCATCGTGATTACTTCGTCCAGTGGAAATGTTATGATGACCCAGCTTGGGTGAATGAACGAGACCTCAATTGTGGAGCTTTACTAAGAGAATTTGAACGCGATCGGGTGAGACGGAACCGATTTGGAGTTATGCCAATTCACGAAGAAGTAACCAGGAGTCACAATAGTCTGGGTTGACTCATCTGTATGGATCATCCAATGATAACGTAAGCTGGTTTGGAGTTAACGGACATGCATATACATATATTCATGACAATTACATTCACGTGGACTTAGGACTTAGGCGATACTGGTTTCGCCAAGGATCTTGACGATCAGCGAAGGCCAAAGCATCTTGCAACGTGCCAATCGGGGTCGGGTGCCCATAACCAGGATACCATTCCCCACCGTCAGCCGTAGCACCTTTTGATTCCACCCGACGAATAGGTAGGTGCAATACGGCGGAAAACAGGGTCACATTCGCCGATCTGGATTCCATCTACCACGAAATCACAAATGGTGGCCCAAGCAGCTCCAGCTTTGCTGCGGCGACGCTTGCGAGCATAGAATTAAACCTCGGTCCAAGCATCCTTGCACATATTCGGGGTGATCGGGAAATGATGTGTGGTGAAGCGATCTGACAAAAAAAGTCAAGACTAAGGTGGACCACACCAACCCGTTGATTGGTGACGATGGGAACACCCATGAAGATGGGACCGTTTGATGGGTGGGACAGGCTGATTCCGTACACGATGGAATTTGGTTAACAACGGGCTGTCGTAAATGTGAAGGAATAAGAGGATACCGTTATTACGCCTGGTCCCAGATATTAACGGACTAGCGAATGACACGCTCCGATCGGGTACGGGATACTGGGTGGAGCTCACATGAACGTGCAAGACTAGATCAACCGAGACAAACCTGATGTACAGCATCAATGATGGTGTGATATATCAGGAACAGCAGAACTCGGTCATTGGAATGAGTCATGGATGGTACAGATGTTGAAGTTGAATGGGATATGGAAAGCTCGGCCTGATCAGCCGAGTCACTTAACACCGCCCTAGAATGTGAAGATTGGGTACAGGACAAAGCCGGATATATGAAGTGGCGAGCCGTACCAGCTTTGCTAAACTGGGGCAAGCGATGAGAGTTGATGGATCCGTCCAGAATCAACGCAAGAAGGTCTGATGAGGTCCAATTTCAAGAGAGTTGAGGCGGTGCGACCCTTGCGGCCCAACATGCAATGAAGGTCAAGGATACTGTCGAGTGAACTAACAATGTCGAGGTTGTGATGGCCCCGAGGTGTTTTTAAGTGATCTGGGACTGATCGCCCTGATCACTGCCCTGATCACTTTGCTGATCATAAAAAAACTTAAGCCGATCAGCCCCAAATCAGTTTCCAGGTATGAAGAGAGACAGTTGAGATGGGTTTGGTATGGGCGAACATTGTCTGGAAGACAGATCTCGACCTAGTTCCAGACTGCCTTTTGAGGAATCAGGTTGAAGGTGCGACAAAGATGTGTAAGGTGGTACTGGCGCAACCGTGCGACGAAACGAACAGGATCGAAGTATGAGGTAGGCACATGAGTTGGTGTACAGTACACTAGGTATAGGATATTACATATATAATGACAGGATTGAATTTACCCCCTAAGCAAAGAGTCGCTCCGCCACGTGTCGCGGTCATTGGGAGCACAGGGCTAACTAGGCCCCTGTAGCTCAACATAATTCCAGGTTAAGACGCGCATAGACGTATTTTGGCTTACCGGAAGGCCCCCGACGGGTGTTGTTTTGGTTTCCAACCCTCAACCCCTCACGCGCACGTGTTTGGAACACGTTATATCAATTGGAAAGGTTTCGTGGAGATAACGTTTGTGATTTACTGTGGAAGGTCGTGGGTTTATCGTGGTTTTCGTGGTTTCTCGTTATCTCTCGTTTTTATTGGCTGGTTTGAACGGACGAAGTTTCCCGATCAGTGCCTTTTGATACTTAAACTAAGTATCGACCCTGACTCGTTCTCCGGTGAAGATTCCCACCCGAGGACCCCCCGTCTCGAGAAGGTCATCCCCTCCGACCTGATTCTGATCACCTTTTCCATCTAAGAGTCCACCTGAGTGAGTGTAACCACCGCAGATCAATGAGTTCACAAGGTGAGATGAAGTTAAGTATGGATTCTATCGTACGTGACGACTGGTCACAAGACCGGGGGGATCAGATCAGTCATCATAGTGATGATTCATCCGATCCTGATGGCGATCAGGATCAACGGAGTACCCGCTCAGATAGTTGGTCGTCCGGGCTAGTGGGCATCCGAATTTCACCCAAGATTTCCGTTCTGGATTTGGAAATCGGCTCCACCACAATGGTGCGCGTGCCCGGATCACTTGGTGACTCAGGATTCCACCGTGGTTCCTTTGATGATGAAAAAGATGTGAAAATCAAAGTGGGGGAATTTTTTTCGGGTGTATTGGAGGAAGGCGTATCGCCTCCGATGCTGTCCAAACTTAAAGGAAGCGATGGTCGACCTGGTCCGGTGGAGTTCCAGGTCGAAATTAAAGATGAAACAACTCCCCACAAGGCTTCGATCGGAGCCGATCTGGGTTATAGTAAAATAAACTATAATCCGGGAAAGGGTCGTGGAGCTGACCTCGATCCTATGCATACGAAGAAAATGGAAAACGAGAAAAAAACATGGGGGCGGATCAATATGGTCCACCTAAAAAATATGCGAAACCAAAACCGAAGATCTTCGAAGAAGATGAAGAGAAGACCGAACCAGCTGAAAAGACCACGGTTCAGGATGTAGAACGGTTGTTTTACCTTCGGGAGTTTCACAAGTTCCTAGCTACCAACCGAGTGATGAAGATCATAAAACCCAAGATCATCGGGAAGCTTGAAGGTCGGGCGACCAGGCCGGTTATCACAGGCAGTCAACTCGACCTGATCAAAAATTTCCTGGTCCAGATCGACGAAGTTGGTTTCACTACTGGTGCGTTCGACGCGAATATGCTGCTCGATTTAGACCAAGGGACGATCAGGAAAGCTATGACAACGCTGTATGATCACCTTGCCTTGCTACTCGGGGCGAACCCCGTGGTCCAGTCGCCACTCGATGACCCTTCACACCGATCGCAGTTTGTTGAATATCCTATGGATATTGAGTAAATATATCAATCGTCATCACAGTCTGGAGCGGACTCCACCGACTCCTCGGTTGGGGTAACACGTATGACGTTGGGCCCGAAAGGGATCAAACAGATTGACCCCAAGATCGAGTCGCAGAACAGGAAAAGGAAGCCCGAGCCTGGTCAAGTTGGATCAGACGACAGTTTTGAAGATGCTCAAGAAGTCGCACAAAACAATCCGACTCCCAACAGTAACCCTACCGGCATACCAGAAGTTCCAGAGCAAATGAGAACTATGCTCACGACTATGATGAATCGCTTCGTGGGTGAACAGTACGGATTACCTCAGTAAACACGGGGACAAGGACAAACATGACAACCGATACCAAACATGAACCAATCTACTGCTAAACCAGTCAAGACACCTATAGATGTGGATATGGAATCCATTGGATCCGCCGGAATTGTTCGATCGATATGCCAAGCCAGTCATCAAGACCGACTCCATAAATCACCTCCACGTAGTGATATGGATATGGAATTAGATGGGGGGATCAGTCAACACTTTGATCCGGATGATTTGGATATGAAGATGCATCGTAAGGCAAATATGGCCTCGGCGCAAGCATTTGATAGTGGCTCCGGGACAATAACACGAGTCCGGATGTTGGAGATTTCTGAATTAAAAGTCTTTACCGGCAAGGATGTGGACGATGATCAGACGAGAGCCTGGTTGAGTCGGACGAAATCAGCCTTTTCTTTTTGAGAGATAAAACACCGGAAGGTGAAAGATGTCTGATTTTCGCTGATCTGATGAAGCAAGAACTGGCTAAAGCAGTTAAGCCGAGGAGTACGTTTGAAGTAGTCTGAATTGTGTGAAGAGTTTGAGGAGCAATATTGCAACTCAGGGGTGTCTGTGACGAGACAGTATTACCATATGAAGAAAAGATCCGATGAAACACCGATTGAATACTTGCACCGGTTGAATATTGCTGGTCTGTGCGCGAAAATGCCGATCAAGGATCCACGACACGCGAATATGGCTCGCGAACATGTCGAGCACTTTATCGGCACTTTGGACAATCGTGATTTGGCTGATCAGCTAACCCTGCTTCGTATAAGCAATACGGGAGAACTGGAACTAACCCTGGGAAAGCTGCAACGAGCCAAAAGTCTAGAACCCAAGTTCGAGATAGGTTCGAACCGGTACCGGTCGAACCACATCTAGACCAGGGCAAGATACCAGCGGCTCGGCCAACCAGGGCGATCCGGATGATTACTAAGGAATCGGACAGTTCCAATTTGGAAGATGAAAGTGGCCGGTCAAGTTTAGGCTCAGATGAGGAGCAATATCGTCATATATTTTCGACGGAACCGGTATTCCGTCCGAGATCACCGATTAATGACGTTGATGGACGAAAATCCAGTGGAACCCAGCCTGATCAGAGCTGATCTCGCATAAAATGCGTACACTGTGGGTCGACCAAGCATGGAGAGCGTGATTGCTGGAAGAGAATCACATGTGGAAAATGTGATCGTAAAGGTCACCCCTCGGATCATTAGCTTTTTTGTGTGTAAAAAATGTGGGAAGATTCTCGATGCCGGTGCTTGCCCGATTGAACAGTTTTTGAATCAGATGCGCAAGTGATATGTGCCGACTAAACATGCTGGCATGCCTTCACTGGATGATGAGAAAATGTTAAACTAAATCGTTAGCCTCGGTTGAAATCTGGTTCGAGCCGAGTGGTCTTAGCCGGTCAAGACGCGATATTGGGAATGGTTTTCATGGTGCCAGCCGATATAAGGCTTGATCTGTCTCGTGGGACCCTGACCCTCCCATACGAGTTGCAAATACAGATAACTGGCCGACGTCCATTATACGGTACTCATACGCAGATGCTCAAAATTGGTCAGTATGAAAACATTGAGGTAGATTGATCGGTTGACGTGATGATTCGGTCGAGTGATCGGCAGCAGAAATTGTGGCTAACCCGTGGTGAACGATGGGTACCAACTTTCGTAAAGGGCATCAGCAGATCAAGTTATATCAGGATTACCAACATATCTGATCAGCCGTAAATCGTTCACGAAGATATGATTCTACGGATGCGGTTGCCTGAAGGGAAAGTACCTCGACAGATAGGGTATGTCTCAGTGGGATCACGAAGATATATTGAATGGCAAAATCTGGCTTGTCAAGCCACCACAGACCTGATCAGTGACGAAGACTTGGTAGACGAAGACACCTCACGTTTAGTTGAGAAGCCGGAATATGCAATTTCGACCAAGTTATTGACCAGAGGATCGTCAGTGAAAGCGACAGGTGAAAGCTGGACAAAAAAAGGTCCACAGATTTTGAGCGTTATCGGACCCGGTTCACCAAAAGCAACAGACCCGGGGAGTGAAAATGATAGTGATAAGATTGAAGACGATTCTGGGGAGAAATGGGAACATAACCTGCCGAAGCCGTTAAGGACGAAGATGAACCCGAAGTAGACCACCAGTCGGATGTTCCGCTAGGGGCGACCCAAGATAATATGGAACCGAAGGAAATAATTCCGGTGAATGAACAAGTGTGTATACATGCATGTGGTGATCAATACATTGAAGATATTGATAAGCAGATGGCGGTTTTGCCGGAAGTATCACCCAATATACCTGAGGTCACCCTGGAGGATCTACAAGACGGTGATCTTGAAGTAAACACTCCCGAGCAGATCGATCAACTAAAGAAGATCATCTGAAAGTGAACCCGTTTATTGATTGGGAAGGGTAATGCCCTATCCCCAGCTGCTTACGGAGCTGTTTGTGATATAGACGTGGGAAATGCGAGACCGATCGCTCAACGTTGTCGCAAAGTCGCGCCACAATACCGGGAAAAGTTATCCGATTTGATCAAGGGCTTGTTGAGTACAAAAATCATCTGACCTTTAACATCGCAGTGGGTATCGCTGATTGTGATTGTGATAAAAAAGAATGGGGTTGATATTCGACTTTGTATCGACTATAGAATGGTGAATCGCCTCACGAAGTTGATGGTCTATCCGATGCCCTTGATAAATGATTTACTTGAGGATCTAGATAAAGTTTTATGGTTTTGTTCACTAGACATGGTTAGTGGTTTCTGGGTGGTTTCAATGACTGATCGTGCTCGAGAGATTTCAGCTTTCGTTACACCTTTTGGCCTTTTCGAATGGAACCGGATGCCGTTCGGTTTGACAAACGCTCCACAGATCTATCAGAGATTGATTGACAATGCTCTCTATGGATATTTACAGATCAGTGCCGATCGGGAAATTACCGATCTGCATGATGTATTCAAGGAGGGTGAACCGGACCAAGATCAGAGACGATCAGTTCTGGGAAGGCGATCATATATAGAAGACATCTTGGTTACGGCAAGATCATGGGATATGTTATGTGATAAGGTCGAACGACTCCTTGACACTTGCGAACGTTGAAATTTATCGATCAGCGTAGCTAAGAGCTGGGGTCAGCCCAAGGTCACTTATCTTGACCATAATGTGTCGATTCAGGGTTTAGAAGTAAATCAGAAGGACTTGGGTGCCCTCGGTAACATTTCTTTTCCCCGATCGCTGAAAGGCCATGCAGTCTTTTCTTGGATATCTGAATTACTGTGGTGGAGCCGATTTCCAAATCCAGGACGGAAGTCTTGGGTGGAATTCGGATACCCACTGGCCCGGACGACCGACCAACTATCCGAGGGGGTTCTCCGTTGATCATGATCGCCATCAGAATCGGATGCATCACTACTATGGTGACTCGCGGTCATCATGCGCGATAGAATCCATACTTAACTTCATCTTTACTTGTGAACTCATTGATCTGCGGTGGTAACACTCACTCAGTTGGACTCTTAGATGAAAAGGGTGATCTGAATCAGGTCGGAGGGGATGACCTTCTCGAGACGGGGGGTCATCGGGTGGGAATCTTCACCGGAGAACGGGTCAGGGCCGATACTTAGTTTAAGTATCAAAAGGCACTGATCGGGAAACTTCGTCCGTTCAGACCAGTCAAGATAACGAGAAACCACGAAAACCACGATAAAGCCACGACCTTCTACAGTAAACCACAAACGTTATCTCCACGAAACCTTTCCAATTGATATAACGTGTTCCAAACACGTGCGCGTGAGGGGGGGGGCGAGCTTTGATAACCCGTCGGGGGTCTTCCGGTAAGCCAAAATGCGTCTATGGGCGTCTTAACCGTGTATTAAGTTGAGCTACAGGGGACTTGTTAACCCTGTGCTCCCAATGACCGCGACACGTGGTGGAGCGACTCTTTGCTTAGGGGGTAAATCGAAACCTCGTGAGGGTGTTTAACCGAAGTCAATCTCGTCGTGGGACTTCCGTCGAGCCAAAGTGCGACTATGCGCGTCTTGTCCGGGAATAAATGAACGGGGGGAGCCTTGTTAGCCACCCATTCCCAAAAGTAGCGCCAAGTGGCGCAACGACTTCTTTACTGGGGAGGGAAAACAGAACCTGATATTAATATTATAAAGCTAAAAATCCGGTACCAAATGTAGCCTGCACCAACCTATGTGGCTTACCTAATACTTCTACCTTGAACTTCTTGCCACCTGATTTATTCCAGCATCTTCGTAGAACGTTCTTCGTTGATCTTCAACCTGATTCGTACCCTTTTTCGACTGATCTTCAACTGATCCCGATCCGGTCCTCGACTGATCATGGTCAAACTCTATGCCGATCTTCAACCATCCCGATCTCTCGATAAACAGCCTGGAACCAACTCGAGATCTGCCTCTCAGACACTGTTCGCCCCACATCCAAACCGGCTTAACCGAAAACTCCGTCTCTCTTCACACCTGGATGCCGGTTTGACGCAGATCGGTTCAGATCATGATCTGCACAGCGATCGGCATAGTGATCGGCTCGGTGATAAGGGCGATCAGCCCCAGATCACCTCGAAACACCTCAGGGTTACCACCACATGGACATACCAGTTCACTTGACCATATTCTTGACCCTCATTACATGTTGGGATGCAAAGATCGCACCGACTCAGCATTTCTTGTGAAGTTGGGCTTGAATAGACCTTCTTGCGTTAATTCTGGATGGATCCATCAACTCTCACCGCTTGCCTCAGCTTAGTAATGCTCGTACGGCTCGCCGCTCCATATGCCCAGTTCTATCCTGTACCCGATCTTCGTATTCTAAGGCGGAGTTCAAGCGACTCGGTCGATCGGGCCGGGATTTCCATATCACATCCAACTTCAACATCTGTACCGTTCATGACTCATTCCGATAACTGGATTCTGCCGTCCCTGATATATCACTTCGCCATTGATCACGTATCTACAGTTTGTCTCGACTGGTCTAGTCGTGCACGTTCACGTGAACTCCACTTAACATCCAATATCCCGAACAGACCGTGACATTCGTCATTCCATTAGCATCTGGGACCAGGCGCGATAACGGCATTTGGCTTATCCCTTCACATGGCAACAGTTCACTATCGAACGCCTTTCATCGTATACGAAATCAGCATGTCCCATCCATCAACTGTATTATCTTGATGAGTGTTCCCATCGTCACCAATCAACGGGCATGTGTGGTCCACCTTATTCTCAACTTTTTTTGTCAGTTCGCTTCACCACAGCCGCCCCTGAGTCTGGTAGCTACCGCACAACGATAGCGGCCTGATCTCACGTAGCACGGTTCTCCATTTCAGAAATGCTCAAAGACTTTTGGCACCCCTCTGGTAAAGTCTGCTGATCCTTCATTATCTGCATACTTCCATATCGCTAATCTTTAAGACCCATGCAGATCGAGTCTTCCTACATCATTTGCTGTAAAACCATTTCCACAGTCGAGTTGCTCTCTTGGTTAATGAGCTGGCCTTTGGCCATGGATGGCAACAAATAAACCTGCATGAAGATGTCGGGTGTCTTTAATGCTCGTCAAAAACATATTGTTTCAGGGCCGGCCCATCCACTCAGAACAATACACGTGATATATATCTCAAGTTCCATCGAACATGACGATATGGTCACCGATCGAGCCAATTTCAGAGCGGAGTCTGATCATCATCTCCAAAAGAAACGAAATCAGTCGATCGATTCAGCGATCGATTGTAGGCTTAAGTCTAGGAAGAAACCTCCAGGTATGCATGCAACTCAAGAAGCAGATCGACGAGTTTTAATCCCAGCGTATACAGCTCCAGATCAGGCCCGATCTATTCCTATCTGTAAGAATGATCGAGAAACCTAGGAAACATTCTACGCAAATGCGCCGGATACGTGAATTTCAAACCAGATTGATCGATTGGAGACCAGATCGGACCAGCCAAACGGCACCAGATCAGGTCTTGGTTCATGATTCATTGCACATCCGCTTGCGACATCCTCAGTTAGATCGCCCCAGACTTGTAATCCTTCCTTGTCAGCTCCAATCGGTACTCTCAACGAAGGTTATAGCACTCTGGCTATTGCCTGCGTCACCAAAACTCCACAGTATCGATCCAAGTTGTCACCTATAGTTCCGAGTGCCGTATTAGAAGCAATTATATTTGATCAAAATCCGAAAACAACCCGTTCGTGTCCAGATCGGTCAATAATCGCAGATCGATCGATCTGTCATTAAGTCAAATTCGATTTGCATAACCCCGACTTGTGCTTTCACGCTCAGATTGTAAAGCTAAGATCCACAGTTAGTTCATGCCACCTTCTCGTACACCATCATTTTCAACCGCCCTGATCGTCATGGGTAAACTGTTCCACAATGAGAACATTTCGACGTAACTTATTTAGATCGAACATTGCAGAATCGATCGGCCTTCGATCGGCTCCTATCTGATCGATATTACTCCGGTTGACGATGATCAGGTCGATGATACCTTAACACGAAGCCCGATCGGATTTCTTGATCACCTCGCGCTACTGATGTGAAGGAACACTTCAACGACAACCACCAAACTTTAATTGGTTACGATTAATTGCCTCTGATTCGTGCGAATCTAATCATTGATCGACGTGTTATAACAGGGAGTATCAATGAGGATTTCTGATCACTTCGAGGAGCTACTTGTTTCAAGACTGTTGTGGCTTGTAGTTAAATTCCCGAAGCGTGATAACGTCAAACATGCGGAGTTTTGGTAATATATGTTTTGGTGGAGATACAGAAACGACATAAACCGACTTCAGCGTTTTGTCCACTTTGTCATAAAACCGTATACGCAGGTAGCACAACACAATTCCTCTCGTACAACTTGTCATCAAATGCGTTCCCCGTAGCTTTATGGGATAAGTGATCCATTTCGGAGTTGAAATATCCGTCTAGGCATTTCACCCACAAAAGTGGTGTCTGACATGGAAAGTTTACCGACACAATGGACCAAAGCCAGTTGTTCACCATCCACTGCAGACGACAATACAGCTGCCTCAACTAGTGCCTTCGACCCGTGTGTGAGAACGGCAGTTGATCTTATCATGGAGTTTTGAGAAATGCGTAAGCCATAATACACGTCAAAGTGATACCTATTTAGCTCCTATGTCAACGTCATGGGCGCGATTCGCAATCATCATACGTTTTAAGTTGTAAGATGCCACATCTCCATGATGAAGTTTGGAACAATACTACATGTCGCATACGACGCACTTTTTGCTGCAGTCTGCAGTGATGACGTATACGCCACGCTTTGTTATTGCATTTCGTCAGTATTTACCGGTTTTGCTGCACCCGCTCCAGATGAGTACAGGTAATAATGATACATCTGGTCGTGCAAATGAATATGGTTTTTCGATACGATAGAGGTTTTGTCGAGACGAACTTCTACGTCAATGTCGTAGCTAAACTTCTTGTTGGCGACAAAGTGAAGATTGCCACTGACGCTCTGCGTTGCATTTACTGCGATCGGAGTTGCTAGAAGTAATCGGCATTGGTACCAATGTGTCCCTGCGTCTTCTGGTGCGGTGCTGAGCACAATGCGCGCATCGGATCCCAAGAAATCGACACTGAACCAGCGCCCTAATCCATGCATAATTGCCGTGCGCTCAACGACAAAACTGAAGGGGAAGTCAAAGCTATCGAGCTTTTCTTTCGTGATATCTGCAAAGTCCAGAACATGTTCAGCAGGACGCGAGCTGAGCAGAATCTCTGGAGGAAAATACCCGACAACCGGTTGCGGAAAATGGTTTTCCATTGCTTGAGGTCGAAGGCTCGAGAGGTTCACGTCATAAAAGTCTGCCTGTTGCCAGAACGCCACTTTGTCCATTTGTTCTCGGTAAATGTTTTCATCCGAGAATGGCGACACAAACATGGTACCGGTTGACGGGAACATCTTAAAGCTCGGCCCATGTCGCCGCCACTTTTTGCCAGCAGCAACAAACGTCTCGAGCATGCGTTCGTGCACGAGAAAGAATCCCATGGGCTCGGATACCACCACAGTAATTCCCTCAATGTGAAGCGAACGTTCCACATTTTGCCACATCTCACCCAGCTTGAACGTCGAATATTCTTTCGCAATCGCGAATATCGCCTGATCTTGTGGCTTTAGGTTGTCAGGGACAGACATATTTGCAAGAATCAAGTGAATTTTGGCCTTCAGATTTACTTCCGGATGAATTTCATGGTTTTTTAACTCCATAACACATCGCGTCGACCGACCACTATGCGCAAATCCTTGAGCTGCTTTTAAAGCATCTTTCAGTCGTGCAAAAGCTGGTGATTCAGGTCTGTAACTTAATGACGGTGATGCTTCGCCTAGAGTTGTACTTTCTGGTCCGACAATTAATGAACTTGTGATGGCCTGGATCGTATAACGTTGGTCATCGAATGGTACCACTATGTCGTTACTTGATGGTGCAGCTTGAATGGCAGCGTTGGTTGGGTCCTGATCAGTACGTTTTTCAGCAGCTTCCTCATTTGCGTAAAGACGAAGCAGCACTTCGATTGCTCTAGCGTTGCTATCACCACCAGTTCCATCGCTACGCCACGCTTGGTAAGACGGAGTCGCTGCCGGATTAACGCAAAGTTCAGCAAGGGCAGCCAATGCTTGATGCTTCAGTGCTTTCGGCGCCGACTCGAGGACTGAAAGCAGCTTCCCAACACCATCGTCATTTATAAAGATTGTTTCATTTTCGATATCTCCAATCACGCAAGAACGCACCGCGTCAAGAACCCCTACAAGAATGTTCTTCTCAAGAATCGAATACGATGGATCGAATTTAAGGTGCTGCACAAGACAGTAGACACCGTTGGCACGACGGAAGCGCTTGTAGTTTCTTCCATTACCGTTCCGACACATATTAGCGCAGACAAGTATTGCATTTCGACGAATGGCAAACCTATGAGGGGATGACAGACCCTCGAAAACTGATATACAGGTCTCAATAACTCCAAGCTTACCTAGTTCAGCTTGAAAAAGTGGTAGCGGTGGAGATACCTGTAACATTAAGATCCAGGCAGACGCCAAGATATCTTCAGTCCCTGTATTAAGTTGAAGGAATTCCAGGAGCTTTGAGTGTCCCCCAATCTCGTACATATGATCAATAACGAACGGAGCGACGAGATTCAACACACTGAGCGATAATTCTTGCAGTAATTGGAACTGTTGAGTGGAATATTTGAGCGCTGATGTCTGTGACGATGTATTTAACCTCTCCACACCTTCGGTACTGATAGTCGCGTAGGAAAGCCAAATCTCAACAAGCCTGAACTGTGTAAGCTCACTTAGATTCGCGTCATGATTACAGGATATATCTGCTAGCAAAATCCATATCATCCGCTTAAACTCAAAATCTTCGTCGCTATTACTCGCATAGTATTGATCGTTGACTGGAATGGGTGGAGGTGTTGCAGCAAAGTTATTTTGGTGGGAGTGGCTTGGCGAGTTTTTTGTTTGTTTGGCACAAGCAAGCTCCGCAGACGTAGCATAAGCAGACCGTTAAGCCAGTAGAGTGAAAGAAATCCAGTGAACATCGTCTCTTGACTAGCATCTGAAGGATCACCAGACATTCGTTGCGCATCTCTTTGTCATGCTGTCGATAACCACAAGTTAGTAATTCCAGCACGTGAAGCAGCGCTTGATAAGTCAACTCATTTTTCAAGAAAACTGAAGCATTTTGTGATTGGAACACTTCCTGTGGCTTTGTTCTTGACGTACATTTAATGGTCGTGGACACTTTTTTCATGATGGAGCTCTAGTATATTCCATGGTATTTTGTGGACAAATTTTGTTCTTTCTTGACAAAATATCGCAAGATGAGAACACCCTCTTTTGTCGAACATCCACCGATAAAAATGCGACGTCAGACAGTAAATCTCTTAGACGGAGCTGCTCGTTGAATTCAATGCAACCGAGATGGCAACGCTCGACTTCTTGATCGCTTGATCCAGTGAATACCACACTCAAGACGTCAATCCCAATGGGAATTCGAAGTATCAGACTCCAGTAGCATTGACATAGATATTTTCATAACTGATAGTCGACATTGCCTCTACTTCAAGGTTCCTATGGCCGACATAAATGCTCATTGACAGCTGTTGTAGTGACGAAAAGTGTTGGCCCAGCAGGATATATATCAATACTGGATACGTAGGTATTTCATCTACTCGTTCGACAGATCACATATCTATCCATATCACTGGTCGGGCTGTTTACCAGGTCGCCCCGGTCTGGACGCTTATCAACATGATAATCGGGGCAGATTCTTTCGACAACACTTTGATCACACTGGACAGATTCCATCAGACTAGAAGAATTCCATACCGTATCGACAAACAATGGTGTTTCGCCCTAATCAAAGGCTGATCGGCCGTTTTTCGGCCGATGCTGACCTGATCAGAGCGTTTCTCGGTCAATGCCGACCTGATCGCCCCTGGTCAGATCAAAGTTGATATGATCGGCGTACCGACCTGATCGCCCCTGGTCAGATCAAAGTTGATATGATCGGCGTACCGACCTGATCGCCCCTGGTCAGATCAAAGTTGATATGGTCGGCGTAGTTATTGCAGAGAACGCCCCATCGTGGATGTCAACATCATCTGCACTGGTTCCGGGGGATCGGGCTTAGTTGTAAGACCATCCTTGGGTGATTGATCATCATCTTAACCCCTTGCTTTAATCCAATCTAGGTTCAGTCTGCGGCGATCTCAGTACAATTTGGCCCATGTTTTTTAGGTAGATCATATCAATCAGTCCCCATTCTTTTTCCATTTTCTTCTTATGCATAGGATCAAGGTTAACACCTCGATCCTTTCCTGGGTTATAGTCAACTTTACTATAACCCAGATCGGCCCCGATCGGGGCCATGTGGGGAGTTGTTTCATCTTTAATCTCGACCTGGCACTCCACCAGACCAGGTCGATCATCGCTTCCTTTAGATATGGACAGCATCGGAGGCGATACGCCTTCCTCCAATACACCCGAAAACGTTTCCTCCACTTTGATTTTCACATCTTTTTCATCATCAAAGGAATTACGGTGATATCCTGAGTCACCAAGTGATCCGGGCACGCGCACCATTGTGGTGGAGCCGATTTCCAAATCCATGACCGAAGTCTTGGGTGGAATCCGGATACCCACTGGCACGGACGACCAACTATCGGAGGGGGTACTCCGTCGATCCTGATCAGCATCGGAATCAGATGAATCACCACTGTGGTGACTGATCTGATCCTCCCGGTCATCTGGCCGGTCTTCATGCTCGTCAGGATCTATGTTTAACTTCATCCCACCTTGTGTACCCGTTGATCGGGGGTGGTTACACTCACTTAGGTGGACTCGGTGACGAAAACGATGATCTTGATCAGGTCGGAGGGGATGACCTTCTCGAGACGGGGGGTGCCCTCGGGTGGAAATCTTCACCGGAGAACGGGTTGGGGTCGATACTTATTCAGTATCTAGGCACTGATCAGGAAAGTTCGTCTGATCAGGCCAGCCAATGAGAGAGAGATATAACGAAACCTAGAAAACGCGATCAATCCACGATCTTCCACAGTAATCCACAAACGTTATCTCCACAAAACCTTTACCAATATTATTAACGTGTTCCAAACACGTGCGCGTTGAGGGTGAGGTTTGGTCACCTAAAACAAACCCGTCGGGGGCCTTCCGGTAAGACAAAATGCGTCTAAGCGCGTCTTAACCGGGAATCAGTTGAGCAAGAGGGGACTAATCAACCCTGTGCTCCCAATGACCGCACACGTGGCGGAGCGACTCTTTGCTTAGGGGGAAAATCAAAACCTCGTGAGGGTGTTTAACCCAAGTAAATCCCGTCGTGGGACTTCCGTCGAGCCAAAGTGCGACTATGCGCGTCTCGTCCGGGAACAAATGAACGGGGGGAGCCTTGTTAGCCCCCCGTTCCCAAAAGTAGCGCCAAGTGGCGCAACGACTTCTTTACTTGGAGGGAAAACAGAACCTGATATTAATATTATAAACCTAAAAAATCCAGTACCAAATGTAACCTACACCAACCTATGTGGCTTACCTGACACTTCTACCTTGAACTTCTTGCCACCTGATTTATTCCAGCATCTTCGTAGAACGTTCTTCGTTGATCTTCAACCTGATTCGTACCCTTTTCTGACTGATCTTCGACTGACCCCGATCCGGTCCTCGACTGATCATGGTCAAACTCTATGCCGATCTTCACCATCCCGATCGTGATCAGCACCGCGATCGGCCGTGATCGGCCGATCCAAGCCGGCTTGAGTGAGAGCTTCATCTGCCTTTACATCTGGGCGCAGATTTGGGGCTGATCAGCCCTGATCACGATCGGCATAGTGATCAGCTGAGTGATCAGGTGGTGATCAGGCCGATCAGCCCTTGATCGCCTCGGGAACGCTCTGGGTCATCATCATCACGACTCAATTCATCTGCTAAGCCATACTTCCGACCTTTATACCCCGTCAGGGCGACCATATAACACCGATCTCGGCTGATCAGGCCTGATCAGGCCTTGCCACGTCATCTTCGGACAAACCCATAGGTTATCATCACTCACACAGCCTGTCACTCTACATGCCCGACTTCATTCCACATCTAATCTTCATTGCTCGGGCATAATAAGCCGATCAGGCCGTAACTTCGTGTCATGATCAACTTCAACCACTATACCATTCATAGATCGGCTGGACGGCTGTCCTTGACACGTCATGTCAGCAGTTGCTCACCTCATATTACATCCACGGGAACTCCACTTAGTAATTGAGATAACGATCTCGATCGTGATCTCCCTCGTTCCATCAGTGTCTGGGACTGGGCGTAATGACAGTACTTGGCTGTTTTTTTTTTACATCGCTTTACCACATATAGTCAGCGAACCGATCAGCGACTGTAAGGAGGCGACGGTGTCCGAAGGCCTGGAGAGGCGCAGAGCAGCGAGGTCAGCGGATAGCTGATCACGCTCCATCGTCAAACTCTGAACACGATCAGTCGTGTCTCGTAAGTCTTGGTCGAGTCGGTCGTGATCTAGCCGAAGAGCCGACAGCTGGCTAGCCAGATCAGCAGAATCATGTGCCAAGGAATCGGCAACGATCCGACGGTCGGATAACTCAGCATTAAGTGCCCGATTGGTATCATAAAGAGAAACCAACTCGGGAATTGCACTTCGAAGTTCCGACCGTAGTCGGCAAGCTTCCACGGACCCCAACGTGAGTGGACCCGATCCATCTATTAGACGAGCGAGCTGTTCCAGGTAACGGAGGGGGCGATCTGAAGAAGGTCGAGCGGGAGGATTCCAAGGCGGGCGATACGGAGTCATGGTTGTCGTGGGACGGATGAGGCTGGTCGTGATCGGCGCTGAAGTCGTGATCGGGGCGATCGCGGGATTAGACGAACTGGAAACGGAAGGCGAGGCAGCGATCGGGCGGGCAGCTGAAGATGACGAAGAAGGAAGAGGAGATCGTCTCGAGTCAGCCATGGTGATCGTCGAAGAGGAAATTTGGAAGTGAATGAGTCGAACTGCAGTCGTTGCGCGGCTACAGTTAGTCTCAGGGGCGGCTGTGGTAAAGCGATCAGAAAATGTTGAGAACGAAGTGGACCACACATGGCCGTTGATTGGTGACGATGGAACACCCATCAACTTATGACGGTTGATGGGTGGGAAAGGCCGATCACAGTTACGATGAAAAGGTGGCGGACAACGGGTATTCACGATGTGAAGAAATCAGCCAAGCACTGTCATTACGCCCAGTCCCAGACACTGATGGAACGATGGAGATCACGATCAAGATCGTTATTTCAATTACTAAGTGGAGTTCCCGTGGATGTAAAACGAGGTGAGCAACTGTTGACATGACGTGTCAGGGACAGCCGTCTAGCCGATCTATGAACGATACAGTGGTTGAAGTTGATCATGACACGAAGTTACGGCCTGATCGGCCGATTATGCCCGAGAACTGAAGGTTAGATGTGGAATGAAGTCGGGCATGTGGAGTGACAGGTTGTGTGAATGATGATCACTGATGGATTCGTCCAGGAAAGATGCGGAAAGTCCCGATCAGGCCCGATCAGGCCCGATCGGATGAAGTCAGTGTGATATGGTTGCCCTGACGAGGTATGGAGGTCGGAAGTATGGCTTAGCAGATGAATTGAGTCGTGGTGATGGTGACCCAGAGCGTTGCCGAGGTGATCAAGGGCTGATCGCCCTGATCACCACCTGATCACTCGATTAATCAGCCTCTGATCAGCGTCCAGATGCGAAGGCAAGTAAAGTTCTCGGTTAAGTCGGGCTGGATACGAAGTGGGCAAGTGTTAGAAGAGCAGATCTCGAGTGGTTTCAAGGTCGTTTATCGAAGATCGGGATGGGTTGAAGATCTTTCTAGGAGTCGGGTCGTGATCAGGGCAGAAGTGGTACAGATCAGCTTGAAGGTGCGGCCAGGATGGGCAAGGTGGTGCTACGCAACCGTGCGACGAAGTAAATAGGTTCGAAGTATAGGTCAGGCATGAGTTGATGTACGGTACACAGGTATAGGACATTGCCTATATAATAACAGGTTTTTGATTTTCCCCCTAAAGCAAAGAGTCGCTCCGCCACGTGTTGCGGTCATTGGGAGCACAGGGTTGATTAGTCCCCTCTTGCTCATCTATTTCCCGGTTAAGACGCGCTTAGACGCATTTTGGCTTACCGGAAGGCCCCCGACGGGTTTGTTTTTAGGTGATCTAACCTCACCCGCAACGCGCACGTGTTTGGAACACGTTAAGAAATATTGGTAAAGGTTTTGTGGAGATAACGTTTGTGGATTACTGTGGAAGATCGTGGATTGATCGCATTTTCTTGGTTTCGTTATATCTCTCTCTCATTGGCTGGCCTGATCAGACGAGCTTTCCTGATCAGTGCCTAGATACTGAATAAGTGTCGACCCCAACCCGTTCTCCGGTGAAGATTTCCACCCGAGGACACCCCCCGTCTCGAAAAGGTCATCCCCTCCGACCTGATCAAGATCATCGTTTTCGTCACCGAGTCCACCTAAGTGAGTGTAACCACCCCCGATCAACGGGTACACAAGGTGAGATGAAGATAAACATAGATCCTGACGCGCATGAAGACCGGCCAGATGACCGGGAGGATCAGATCAGTCACCACAGTGGTGATTCATCTGATTCCGATGCTGATCAGGATCAACGGAGTACCCCCTCCGATAGTTGGTCGTCCGGGCCAGTGGGTATCCGGATTCCGCCCAAGACTTCGGTCATGGTTTGGAAATCGGCTCCACCACATGAAGACTCGTACTGTGAAGAACCCGAGTGTAATCCGGCCGGTCTGTCTGCTGCCGGCGGTGAAGGCGGAGTCGCTCCAGTTGTTGCTGTCATCTTCTGCGACGGAGAGCAGCCCACTAACGGTACCAAGCGGTCGTGAAGCGCGCTGGATGCCTTCTTCAACCTATCCGCCTTCATGTCGAACAACTGGTTCGGGTCGAAGGCGCCGGTGTTGATGCCGACTTGCTTGAGCGGATCGACCAGTCCTCTAATGAGGGACACGTGGTTGTCTGAGAGAGATGTGGGAGAGACGGGACCGTTCAATCCACCCAGGATTTTTGGTCGAGTTATCTTCAGGACCCCATCCGTCCGTGGAACTGACCCAACTCGCGAAGGAGGCGGGCACGCTCCACATCGGTATCCGAAACCTTCTGTGATAGGCCGTCCAGCTTTTCTTCTTCTTTTTCAAAACGTGGCCTATCCTTGCGAGGTGGATAATCCGGCTCTTGTTAATCCAAGTTTTTTAGGGGTAGGTGACCTGGATAGTGACTTGGTCCTGATCCAGCCAGCTTCCCACTCTGGTCATATCCAGCCTTCGATTCGTCTTTCTTATTTTTTCTTCTTTAATATCCATTACATTCATTTGTTTTTTCGAAGCATGGTCGAAACCATGATCCTTTCTCGGACTATGGTGAGTTACACCATAATCCGAGCCGGCTCCAGCTGGGGCATAGTGGCGAGCACTATAGTGACCAGCACCATAATCTTTTCCAGGCTCCAGTAGGAGCCTCCAGGGGAGTAACTTCTTTAATGTCGACCTCGTACTCCCCCAATCCGAGACGACCATCGCATCCTTCCATCTTCAGCAGCCTTGGGGGTGATATGCCTTCCCCCAATGCACCCGACACAACGTCTTCAACAAATGTTCAGGTTTTGGTCTTTCGCCCACTAGGGACTCGCGGTGATATCCAGGGTCACCAAGAGATCCGGGCACGCGCACCATTGTGGTATAGTCGCTCTCAGAAAATCTTCCTGAGACGCGAACACCCACGGGGGCCCAGATGACTGACTGTCGGAAGGGGTACTCCGTCCATCCAGGTCTTGATCCGATCCGGCATTCAGCCGGATGGATTCGTCACTCGCATCACCTCCTTGGTCGTGACGACTTGGATGATCCATGTTCGAAAAGCTCACCTTGTGTACCCGTCAGCACTGGCGGTTGTGCTCTCTTGATGGACCCTAGGGTGAAAAGCTTAAAGTCCGTCAAATAGGGAAACGAGGGTTACGACTAGGGGTAGCTCCTGGGCGGAAATCTTCACCGGGGAGCTCGATTGGCAATATACTTGAAGTTTGTATACCGCGACGGCTGGACTGAGAATAATCGATCGGCCAGCTAAACCAAAGATAACATAGTGGTAAATCCAGTCTTATGTGTAATAGGGAATCCAAACTCCACATTTATCCCCAGGAGGCCAAAATTATCACACTTTCCAGTAGTGATAAACCGTGTTCAAAACACGGGCGACTTGAGTTACGTATATGCAACGCGGCGACTCCCGGTCATGGGAGTTTCGGTGGGCTCCTTTAACCTTCCCCGGGCAAACCAATAGCAGCAAGAGGGGACCTTGTTAGCCCTCTGCTGTGAACCAATGAAGCGACTTGCGTCTTAGAAAGTGAAACGTATACTGTTTTTATCCTTATATCCAATAAACCTTTTGTGTAAACCTACCCCAAATAGCCCGGCTGGATAGTTATGTGTCATACCTGAAATAGCCCAACTGGATGCTTTGTGTACCGTTCACCAAAACCATCCAGCTCCACCTGGATACCTCTTTGTGTACCGTACAACAACCAACCAGCTACCATCCAGCTACCATCCAGCTCAACCCGGATACTCCTTCGTGTGCCGTACACCAAATATCAAGCACGACCTGGATAGCCATCCATCCGGACGTACCTGGATACTGACGTCGACTCTTCTTTAGCAATCTAGTATCCACCTTCGGTATCCAATCCGTCTTCTACAGGAGCATAGCTTCCCTCAAGATCCTTCACACGCACATCCTTTAGGCGATCCGCTCCTTGGTCATCCACCATCGACGGTCATCCAGCCCACCTGATCCGGACGGCCCACTTCTGGCTAACCCGATTACGAGTCCCTTGATCACATCGATTCCATGCATTGCACCGTCCTGCCGCTTGTGAATACACCCGGCAGCTCCCATCCTGCATCCACGCCCTTGGCCGGCATTTTTGCCAATCTGAATACATCCTCGTCCAGATGTGGCTCACACATGGCCGTTAATTAATTTCCAAGTCGCTTCACCACATCTGCTGTTATGGTAACCCCATGGAAGGGCGGCGCTTTTTGCCTTTGTGCCCTGTGATGCTCAAAAGTGTGTAATTTTGACCAGATCCGTTTATGGCGCCTATCGCTTAGGTTGTAGAATTGCATCTAGTCTTCATCTAGAGGTGAATGTGCGTATAATTTGTAGTGGTCACCAATAGTGACCATCGTCTGGGTCGCTGATCGTATAGCTTATAACAATGCCAACTCGCATGCCTGAGCCCCTTCATCGTTAATGATGAGATGGATTGCAGAGCGCAGTATTCACGTCTGCTCAGTTGTGATAATGTAGCCAGTTTCACCCTGGTTTTACTCCACACTAGGTTCAAGCTCCGTCTTATGATCCCCTTGCTATATCGATTCAAACCCGTACTCCACAAACATTCCCTTTCTGCTTTCTCAATTTTGCTGCATTTCTTACATTCCTTCAACTCTATCATTTCACCTTTGGCCGTTCCAAGTCATAGTATGGCTTGTCCGCTCACGATTTTCAATGACTACAGTTTCTTTAAATTTCATCGATAGCCGTATTTTTTGCTGACACAATAGCCACCACATGATCAGAATAAGTTTCCCAAGGCCCGCGAGCCAAAACAAAAAGGAGATTACTCTTCGTTTCGTTTTTTAGCCCTTCAATCACCACTTTACATTGGCCCTCGTCATGGTGTCTCGCACAGTATCTGTATGCCCTTCTTCCCAACGCCTTAGCCAAACCTGCATCAGCTCGATGTTCCGTTGTTGAGTCTCGTAATGGTTTTTTTGCGATACCGCCGACAGCGGATTCATAATTGCCAATTCTACGACAGTAACGAATCGTCGGATGCGATTCAAGATGTTGGACTTAGACTCCCAAAGTAGCTTATCCACATACTCCAGAATATCGCCAACGTAAGCGTTCGTCAAAGTTACATAATGCCTGGCTACCATCGCAAGAATTTCAAACCTCATTTTTACGTAATCGCGTCCGCCGTGAGAGCATAACTCCCTTATGTCCCATGCTCGTAAGGAGCTAGAGATATTTCCAGTATTCAACCCCTTGCTACACAACTGAACATATATGAAACGATCGATTAGTGGTTTCCACTGTAATTCCATCAGGGTCATACGGCCACTGTTCAGTGATAAAATGTAAAGAGCTACTATCTTCAACTGGGTCATCTGTGCTCTCGGACATTGCGAGATGTTCTTCAGAGGTACTGTACCAGACATCGCCGTGCACAGTTATGCCATCGACAAGCAATAGTCTACGTTTGAATCGAACCTATAAAATACACCTCTTGGTCCTGTAAAAATTTCCAATGCCGCCAGGTACCTTTATTCACCATCTGTGGGTCGTTGTTATCCACTCGTAATCAACAGAGTTTGTCGCTTTACGGCCCATATGACCCTCCCCAACATCCACGCAGAAAACGGCTAACAACGACCGGCCTTGTCTCACCAACTTAGCCGCTATTGTGGTGGAGCCGATTTCCAAATCCATGACCGAAGTCGTGGGTGGAATCCGGATACCCACTGCCCCGGACGACCAACTATCGGAGGGGGTACTCCGTCGATCCTGATCAGCATCGGAATCAGATGAATCACCATTGTGGTGACTGATCTGATCCTCCCGGTCATCTGGCCGGTCTTCATGCTCGTCAGGATCTATGTTTAACTTCATCTCACCTTGTGTACCCGTTGATCGGGGGTGGTTACACTCACTTAGGTGGACTCGGTGACGAAAACGATGATCTTGATCAGGTCGGAGGGGATGACCTTCTCGAGACGGGGGGTGTCCTCGGGTGGAAATCTTCACCGGAGAACGGGTTGGGGTCGACACTTATTCAGTATCTAGGCACTGATCAGGAAAGTTCGTCTGATCAGGCCAGCCAATGAGAGAGAGATATAACGAAACCAAGAAAATGCGATCAATCCACGATCTTCCACAGTAATCCACAAACGTTATCTCCACAAAACCTTTACCAATATTATTAACGTGTTCCAAACACGTGCGCGTTGCGGGTGAGGTTCGATCACCTAAAACAAACCCGTCGGGGGCCTTCCGGTAAGCCAAAATGCGTCTAAGCGCGTCTTAACCGGGAAATAGATGAGCAAGAGGGGACTAATCAACCCTGTGCTCCCAATGACCGCACACGTGGCGGAGCGACTCTTTGCTTTAGGGGGAAAATCTAAACCTGTTATTATATATGCAATGTCCTATACCTGTGTACCATACATCAACTCATGCCTGACCTTTACTTCGAACCTATTTACTTCGTCGCACGGTTGCGTAACACCCTCTTGCCCATCCTGGCTGCACCTTCAAGCTGATCTGTACCGCTTCTGCCCTGATCACGACCCGACTCTTCAAAAGATCTTCAACCCATCCTGATCTTCAACAAACGACCTTGAAACCACTTGAGACCTGCTCTTCAGCACTTGTCCACTTCATATATAGTCCGACCAAACCGAGAACTTACTTGCCCTTGCATCTGAACGCTGATCAGAGGCTGATCAGCCCTGATCACGATCGCCATAGTGATCAACCGAGTGATCAGGTGGTGATCAGGCTGATCAGCCCTTGATCACCTCGGGAACGCTCTGGGTCATCATCATCACGACTCAATTCATCTTCTAAGCCATACTTCCGACCTTTATACCCCGTCAGGACAACCATATAACACCGATCTCGGCTGATCAGGCCTGATCAGGCCTGTGACCTTGCCACGTCATCTTCGGACCAACCAAAGGTTCTCATCACTCACACAACCTGTCACTCCACATGCCCGACTTCATTCCTCATCTAATCTTCATTGCTTGGGCATGATAGGCTGATCAGGCCGTAACTTCGTGTCATGATCAACTTCAACCACTATACCATTCAGAGATCGGCTGGTCACCTGCCCTTGATACGTCATGTCAACAGTCACTCTTTTCTTATTACATCCACGGGAACTCCACTTAGTGACTGTAGTAACGATCGTGATCGTGATCTCCATCATTCCGCCAGTGTCTGGGACTGGGCTTAACGACCATACTTAGCTGATTTCTCCACGTCGTGAATATCCGTTGTCCGCCACCTTTTCTTCTTAACCGTGATCAACCTTTTCCCACCTATCAACCGTCATATGCTGATGGGTGTTCTATCGTCACCAATCAACGGCCATGTGTGGTCCACTACAGTCCCAATATTTTCCGATCGCTTTACCACAGCCGCCCCTGAGACTAACTGCAGCCGCACAACGACTGCAGTTCGACTCACTCACTTTTAAACTTCCTCTCTGGCGATCACCATGGCCGACGCAAGCCAATCTCCTCTTCCTTCTTCGTCTTCTTCGGCTGCCCGCCCGATCGCTCCTTCGTCCTCCGTCTCCAGCTCGGCTACACCTGCGATCGCCCCGATCACGACTTCTACGCCGATCACGACCAGCCTCATCCGTCCGACAACTGCCCTCGCTTCGTATCGACCGTCTTGGCATCTTCCTGCTCGACCTCCATCAGATCGCCCTCTCCGTTCCTTGGAGCAGCTCGCTCGCCTGATAGATGGATCGGGTCCATTCACGTTGGGGCCCGTGGAGGCTTGTCGGCTACGGTCGGAACTCCGAAGTGCAATTCCCGAGTTGGTTTCTCTGTACGATACCAACCGGGCACTTACCGCTGAGTTATCCGACCGTCGGATCGCGGCTAATTCCTCGGCACATGATTCCGCTGATCTGGCTGCCCAGCTATCGACTCTCCGGCTAGATCATGACCGGCTTGGCCAAGACCTGCGAGACATGACTGATCGCGTTCAGGGTTTGACGATGGAGCGTGATCAGTTGTCGGCTGACCTCGCTGCTCTGCGACTCTCCAAGCCTTCGGACACCGTCGCCTCCTTACAGTCGCTGATCGACTCGCTGACTATCACCATCCACGATCAGGGTACGTTCATCTCATTCACTTCTTCTGTAATCCGTATTTGACTCTCCATGTTTATTTCCAGATGAACGTATTGAGGCGATGAAAGATTCGATGGTCGAGATGGTAGATCATCTACAACGCATCGATGATCACCGTCTCGACCGTGATAAGCTGCTGCACGACAAGATCCGCACTGCCGAGGATGTAGAGCGTCGGGAGGTCGAAGCTCGCTATTCGGATGAGCAGGTCCAGCTCTTGGCCAAACAACTTTCTGATTCTCGCATCGGCCGCACCGACATACAGAAGAGGTTGTGCGAGAGTCGGAAAGTGGCTGAAGATTGCCGGCGCGAACTTAATCTTGCTCGGGTTAAACTTGAAACCCTAGAGCTCGATGATCGCGCCTGGCTTCAGCATAACGCCGACCTGAAAAACCTCGCGGTGCAGACTATGGATAGGTGGACCAAACCGGACACCGGTTCGGAGTCAGTTCGGACAGCCTTACAACGGCTTCCTGGGCTGATCAGCTCGTTTGCTTCATCTGGCACACCGCCACAGTCTCCAGAGTTTGCCCCGCCTTCGCCCGCGTCCTCCGTCGCTTCCTTGCCTGTTCGTAGTGCTGATCAGCCCGTGATCAGCACTTCAAAAGCTCCTGCGTCATTTCAATCTCGTTCACCGGCGACTCCAAGATCAGCGCCTTCGGCCTCGAGTTCTGGGAAGCGTAAGCAGACCAGCTCGTCGAAGCAAAAGATGATTCCCGCCAAGCGATCACGTCTTGTGATCGACTCGGATGACGAATCAACTGATCTGGACGAGAGGACGTTGTCTGTTCTGGCCCGATCGCGCAGCACTGATCGCCGTACGCAAGCACCAAGCTATTCAGGCGTAAATTCGCTGGCCCAGGCCGTTACTTTGCTGGAGTCAGATGGCGACGATGACGATGATCTCGAGGAGGAACAACCGGCTCAAGCTGATCCTGACATTCCTCCGACGGCCACTGGGGCAGCGATCGCCCCGCCGCTCAATTTCACGGGCGTCTTCATCCCGGCGAAACAATCGTCGGTCGGAGAAAACGACTACAGTTACAATCCGAACCAACCGTTCATGGATCTGTATGTCGTCATGCAGGGCAAGCCGACTTCCGCTAACATGGCCACACGGAAACCTTGGAGTGCTGATCAGGTCTGGGATCTGACGCCTCGGGTTCTTGAAGTGCGGCAGAAACTCGTCCCTCGCTTGTGGTCCCGCCCGCCAGGCTGGATATTTCCGACCAGATCGCCGGCACCCAAAGACAAGCAGTGGCAACCAAGGGTGCTGAACAGAGGTGCTATCGAACTTCTGATCGATTCAGCACCCTGGGATGCCCTCCTGACACCCATGCCCGGGCTGGCGTTTCCTGATCGCCCTTGGTTTGTCGAGCTGCAGGGACGCTTGGCTTTATATTACCAGGAGCACGTGCAAGCAATATGGGAGGCGACTCACCATTTCCCGATCACGACGGCGATGCGCAAGGACGCGTGGATCGAGCATTACCATCATGCTCGCAAGCGTCGACGCACCAAAGCCGGGGCTGCTTGGGCCACGATCTGCGATTATATCGTCGACGGAATCCTGCACGGCGAATGTGATCTGGACGTTTTCCTGTTCCCTGGCGTCCTGCATTTAACTGTTCGTCGAGCGGGATCGCGAGGACTCAAGGCTGACGGCGGGGATTGGTATCCCGGTTATGGGCATATAACTCCGGTCGCCACACTGCGTGATTGCCTGCTCTGGACCGATCAGCAGGAACCTTGGCGAAACCAGTTTCGATCAAGCCCCATGGATCATCCAGGGTACACGGTTTCTCGCCTGCGCACTAAATATGGCCTGTGATCGTCGTTATAATCAACTTCTATTTCGTTTTCCATAATCACTAATATATCACGACATTTCTTGATGATTTTCGCGTTCCACCTTCGTATATCTTGTTCACGTCTCATTATCGCTTCCATCTTGTATGTTGATCGCTCTCATGCGTACAGGTATAATTCTTGAGTAATATATGTATGTATATGCATCCGTTTCTTCCAAACCAGTCCAACCGCCCTGATCTCCACTTGCCCGATCATCATATTTGGCTGATCAGTCACAATGTGTCAATCCAGGCTATTGAGATTCCTGGTTACCCTCTTCGTGGGTTTGCATCACTTCAAATCGATTCCGTCTCACCCGATCACGTTCAAATTCTCTTAATAAAGCTCCACAGTTCAGATCACGCTCATCTATCCACTCAGGATCGTCATAACCCTTCCAACGAACCAAGTATTCACGGTGGGTTCGGCCAAATCGGGTCTTCTTGCCTGATCGGGTATCCAAAACCTTCTCCACCTCGAATTCGTTCGGGTCCAACGCTCTTTCCCAACTATCTTCGGGTAAGAGAGCCTCGTCAAAATCAAACCTTGGCTGATCATCACATGACAGCCTAGTTTTTAGGCCGATCAGGGTATTCTCGGACCAGTTTCAACTTCGACAAGTGAACAATTGGGAAAATTCCATAATCAGTACCCGCGGTAATCAGCCGAGCGGCATGATCACCGATTAGTTCGGCTACACGGAACGGTCCATGCCACAGATGTGCTAACTTCTTGGCATATCCTTCTTTCACGCGATCCAAGTAAAGCCAAACTCTTGATCCTGGCTCGATATTATGCGAATCGGCCTGATCATTGTTCCGATCAGCTCTTTCTTGGATGGCCCTTCGTAATCGCTCGTTAACTTGTTCCCGCGCATGTTGGTAGTGACGTTGGAGTCCCATGCGCCATCGACGAGCTTCGCGATCTCGACCTCGTGTGCAACCAACAGGGATCACCGACTCGATAGTAGATCGGGGGTCCCAACCATATGCCAGATAGAATGGAGTATCTCCCCTGATCCGATCAAAAGAGGAATTCAATGCAAACACCAGTCTCTCCGCATATTCATTCCAATCTTGTTGCGCGGAATCTGCGACATACATCTTGATAGCTCTAGTCAACGTTTGTACCATCTGTTCGGCTTTACCATTCGCCTGTGGACGATACGCCATGGTCGCGCTCTGTTTCTGGCCAAGCATCTGATTAAAAGATCGGAACACTTCGGCCATAAAACCTGGTTCACGATCATGCCTGATCACTTCACTGGCTCCAAACCGTCGAAACATACATTCTTCGTAACTGCAAGCGACTTGTTGAGCCGTTCGTGTAGATCCCGCTTTCGCGATCACCAATCCCGTGAACAGATCAGTCCAGATCAACAACTCGGTATTGCCCTTGAACGATTTGGGGAGGGACGGTATGTGATCCATCGCTACCACTTGGAAAGGGTAGGTCGCCTGGATATTTCCAGGTGATCTTCCCCGGATGTTTGGCATACCTTTTCCAGTTTCGCAATCCGTACATGTCCCAACAAACTTTTGTATACTTCGATATAGTCCTCTCCAATGAAAATGTTTGCGGATCCTGTGATACGTTCGACCTACGCCCTGGTGGCCACCCTCCAAACTAACATGATAATGGTGTAAGATATCAGCTTGTAAAGTCTCCGGGATCACGAGTCTGGCCGATCGGTCCAAATCCACATCGGCCTGATCAGCTGATACATAATAAAACAATAGATCATTTTCGTCGATCTCGTAGTTAGACGCGATCTTGGCACAATCTTTTGCCTCACTCTGGCTCAGCTTCTCCAGATCACCCTTTAGAAACGCCTTCAAATCAACGATCCATTTTTCCTCGTCTTGAGCCTTGAGAATTCTTTCGATCCGCATCTCTTGTACTATTTCCTCTGTCAGGCTTTCTCGAGAGGGTGATCTGTTGGGTGGTGATCTGGTTCGTGATCTAGTCGTAATCAAGATCTGGGCTGCTTCCTTTTCATCTTCCACACGGATCAGCTCAGGCAGCCTATTGATCTCCACCATTTCTTCCAGCAACGCTTGATCAGTGACTATCGATCCGGCCTGATCACGCATAGCCATAGTGGCTAAGTGATCTGCACTCCGATTCCAATCACGTTTCACATGCAAGAGATCATGTCTTGGCCATCCACGTAAAGCTTTCATAACGCGATCATTCAGTAGTTTCAGGCGCGGCGCTTTACAGTCGATCTCTCCAGTGATCTGCCGAATCACCAGGTTTGAATCTCCGCATATAATTACTCTTCCGATCTTTTGCTCGTGCAAGAGATCCAAACCTAGCAGCAGACCACGATATTCAGCCTCGTTGACCGTGATACCTGGCGTATAATCTGAACCGGCCGATATAACAGTCCATTCAGGCAGTTTCCATAACAACGCGCTATACGCCCCTACACCTTTCTTCACACTCGCTGATCCGTCAAACTTACAACGATCAGATCTTCCTCCGAGCCGACGATCGGTGGGGGTATAGTGATCGATTCACGTGGTTGCTTCCGAGGAGCGACCTCGATCAGGGCTTCATCGACTTCTGATTGAGGCGTGATGCTGGCTGCCAGCGTTCCAAGAATTTCTTCTTCGCCCTTGGTGCACTTAATGATCTCCAAAGTCCACTGAGATAACACCGCTGCCCATCGCCGCAGTCTTCCATCTAAACCACTCGCGGATAGTAACCACGCCAAACTAGATCGCTTTGATAATACCTTAATTGATCTAGTTACCAGCATAGAGTAGCAAACATCCAACACACGTAATAATGCTAGCACTTCCTTATCCACAATACCATAGTTAACTTCATTCGGTTTCAATGTTCGGCTTGTGAACGTCACCGGGCAATAAACTCCATCGTGATCTTGGACCAGTGCGGCTAATATTGCCCATTTACTGGCAT
>MIQA02023241.1:0-41112 GCA_001887855.2 Sclerospora graminicola
GCCAGTGGAAATGTGCCTTGATTTTATGATAGGTCCACCCGATGCCCTGATGCCATCCTTCCAAACTTACGTGATAGTGGTGGAGGATATCCGTTTGCAAGGTAGTCGGTACTACTAGCCGGGCGGATTTATCCCTATTGATTTCAGGCAAGTCGGCATCTTGATAAAAAAAAACCATCCTCATCGGCTTCATAATGATGAAAAAAATCTGGGGCTATCTTAATCACACTCTTTGGCTTGCTCGGCACTTAATTTTTCCACTTCCCCTTTCAAGTACGCTTTAAGTTCCACTATCCACTCTTCTTCATTTTGCGTTTGAAGGATCCGTTCTGCCCGCAACTGTTGCACTATCCCTTCGTTCATTACTTTTGTAAATGGTGAGCCAGCGGTCAGAGAACGGCGCTTTTGCAACCGGGTGACGGCGTTCACCCGCGTTACTTCCTCAGTGTCAGCAGGAAAGACAAGTTCGGGCAACCGATTGATCTCTGCCAGATCTGATAACAAGCTTGGATTAGAAGCCGTGATCCTTACTTGGTCGCGCATAGCTAGCATCGCCAGTTTATCTGCACTCTTATTTCAGTTTCTCTTGACATGTAGCATTTCATGTTCTGGCCACTTCCTCAGGGTTGACATGACCCGATCCTTCAACAGCTATAGTCGAGAAGCCTTACAGTCTATCTCCCCAGTGATTTGTCGGATCACCAGATTCGAGTCACCGCATATGATAATCCGCCCCTGCGTCTGGACAGCCAACACATCTAGGCAAAGCAAAAAAACCTCGATATTCTACATCGTTCACAGTTATGCCAGACGCAAAATTCCAAGCAGCGGTGACCACTTTCCAGTCGGGCAGCTTCCACAAGATGGAACTATAGGCACCCAGTCCCTTCTTGACACTTGCTGACCCGTCAAAACTCAGAATTATCAGCTCCCGCAGGTCCTACTGTTGGTGGCGGTAGTGTGATGGATGTCGTGGCTCTTTTCGAGGCGCTATGGCTATCAGCACTTCCTCCACTTCTTTCTTTTGTGTGATGCTGGACGCTAACGTGCCCAGTATATCCTCTTCTCCTTTAGTGCACTTGATCACTTCTAGAGACCACTGAGACAATAACGCCGCCCATCTACCAAGTCGGCCATCAATTCCATTTGCGGTAAGAAGCCATGATAGGGTCGACCGTCTGGATAATACTTTAATAGGGCGAGACACCATTATAGTGTAATACACATCCAGAATCATGATCTTGCAGTAGGGCAACTTGTTTGCATAGATTATGACCACGGGCACCTTATTCATATCAAAGTACTTAAGAACCGGTGTGGTCGTCATCTTTGCCTCCAGCATATTGAAGGCCACCATCGCCCTGGTCATGTTGTCGTATGGCCGGGTAGCATTGGAGTTGGGAAGCCGGCTGCGTGTTTCGGCGGACGGGCTTCTCATCATTGGCCGAAATAGTTGGCCCGGCCAGCATATCATTGGCTGATATTGTTGGCCCAGTCAGCATTTCTCCTTGCCGATCCTGCTCTCTCAACTTGTGGTAATCCACCTCCCGTAACTCATACAGAACAGCAGCATGGACCGCGAAATCCTCAATGAAACGACTGTGATAGTTCAAACTGCCCAAAAAGGATTGCATGGTCTTCAATGACCCAGGGAAAGGCAGATTACTCAAAGACTCCAGATCCATCAGATTAGCTTCCAATCCAGCAATTGAAACCTGGTGACCGAAATAAGTCACCTTGGTTTTTCCTTTAGAAACGTTTCCCCACACTAATCGAAAGATTCCCATTTTCACACGTAATCATCAACTTTTCCACTTTTTCACATAGTAAATCCCAGAAGTAGCTGTCACGAGAATATCATCAATGTAGGACCGCAGCCTCAAAACCGAAGGTTTTGGGACGGGGTCAGGGTCGCCTTCAACGAACACATCACCGACCAGTGTACGATCTTGGCCCGCCTTAATCTTGAAGTTCCATACAACGCGTTGTCTATTAGCCGCTGGTAAATCTGCGGAGTGTTTTTTAGGCCAAACGACATCCGGTTCCACTCGAATAACGCGAAGGGCATAACAAACGCAGAGATTTTCGTAGTACGTCCGTCATAGAGACCAGCGAAAATCCACTAGCCATGTCCAACGAGCAATACCACAAAAAATTATCCAGATCCTCGAGCAAGTCGTTCATCAACGGCATCGGGTAAACCATTAGCTTAGTCAGCCGGTTCACCAGTCGGTAGTTAATGCACAACCTATATCCACCCCATTCTTCTTAAAAAAAATTACAATGGGCGACGACCATGGCGAGATGGACGGCTGGACGATCTTGGTAGCCAGCAATCCCTTGATAATCCAACCGTTTTTCACGACACTGGGAGGGACGACTCTCCGGCACCTTTGCGCTACTGGCTTGGCGTTACCCACATCAATGTCGCATAGCGTCCCATGGGCGGCCGGAGGCAGTGCATTTCTGGGCTGATCAGCAGATCTTTTCTTTTCCATATGATATTCTTCAGCCTGCTGATCTCCTCCGGAGTGTTCACATCTGGGTCTCCGACCTGTAGATTGTCGATAGTGACTGGGTGTGGCCAGGAAGTCACCCCAGATAAGACTACCATCTGATCTTCAATGCCTTCGACATATAGGTCGCCGGCCGAGACCCATCCACAGTCACTGAACTGGTTTTGTCTACACCGTCGAAGATGGACGAACGGCTGGATCAGGAGAGGAGACAGGTCGGAGTTACATGTGTGGCCACCTCCGATGCTGGCTGGACCGATGAGCAGGATGATACTGGATTGGCCGATCCGGCTTCGGAATTACCCGGATGTGACCCAGATGTGAATCCGGCTGATCTGGATTCGGAAATAGCCGGAGGTGACCCGGATGGGAATCTGGCTGACCTGGATTCGGAATTAGCCGGAGCGACCCCGGATGGGAATCCGGTTGACCCGGGTTCAGAGTTAACCGAAGCCGACCAAGTCTGCATCCAGGAAGGGGGCACGTTCAGCAGGATTCGTCGATGGATGACTTCACGTCAATATTCTAGAAGAAGTTCGGTACTCTGGTTTAGGCACCATTGGAGCCCGGTCTTCCTCCACCGCTTCCTCTTCGCGGACCAAACCGGTAGTTTCCTGAAAGGACATATTTTGCCACTCAATACAGCGTCTTGATCCAATAGTGACATAACCTGGCCGGCGGGGCACTTTGTCCTCGGCCAGCCACATTCCAATGATGACATTCTCATGCAAGATGAGGGGCCTTTCTGACATGTTGATCACGCTAACGTAGTTGAGGGGACCTTCCCCTTAAACGAACGCGGGCACACAACACTCGCCTCTAGTCAGCCATAACTTACGCGTGGTCGTACCATTACTTCCACCGTCCTTCCCACTGGCACCATTACAAACTGACCTAACTTGAGGAACTGGACGTGGGCACCATATAGAGGCACCGGCCAGCCAGCTAGATCTGCACCTCGTCAGGCAACGTCAACGTGCCATGGGATAAATCCAGTCGTATGCCGGATGGGACCATAAAGTCCATCCCCGGAATTGCATCCTGCCCAGCCAGCTTACCTACAAAGGCGGTAAAGTAGTACACCAGAGACTCAGTTAACGTAATCTTAAATCTTGTTCTTCCTTGGGTCATGTACGAATTTTCTCCAATACCGATACACTCTTACCGCTTCGTCTTATCTATTTCACATCCAACCTTACGAGAAAAGGTGGTGTCAACGATGGACACTTCTGGGCCAGATTCAAACAGTTTGGTGGCCTTTTGGTTATTAATTTTACCATCGGCCTTAGCTTGCTTGAACCACTTATCCGGCGAATGGTATAATTCCAATAATCTCGCGATTCACCGGGTAATAAATTCAATTCCATAACCAATTCATACCGACAATATTCGTCCGTTCGTATACTGCTAACCAGGAAAGGGACAGCCCTGCTGCCCGGGGACCGGATGTCGTAATCGTCAAACTTACATGTATTGTCGATTACGCTTTGCTTTGCTTCTTGATTATCCTCCTTACCGACATATGCATTGATACTTACACTAGACCGCTCGTATCGAACCCGATTCCAAGCCTGGCGAGCGATCTAGTGTAACACATTTTCCACCCCTGGTGGCAACGTTCAAGCGTGATTGGTCGGGACATACCACTTCTTCTTCTGGTTGTAAAATTTTCGATGGGGCAGAGTCTAGCCTTGTGCACCTCCCCGCAAGTCTTGGAGGTGAACAGGCAGTGTTCCGCTAGATGTCCTTTCCTTTCGCACTTCTTGCAGATCAGCCGCTTCCAGCAGCTTCGGTCGTCATGCTTGATGGTCCCACAGTGAGAGACACTTCTACTGGCCTGACCCAGATGGTAGCCAGGACTGCTGACTGGCTTCCACCGAGAACAGATATCGGTACTGTTCCTCTTCGGCTTCGCCCCCAGACCACTGGTACTCCTCTTCCAAACTAGTCCCATCCGACGCTCGGGCCACCATGCGGACGGCTTGATCCGTCATGATGGATGGCAGCCGGCTTCCTTGATCCGGGTTAAAACGTGGCTTGTACCTGTCAGCTCCAACTCCTGCCTTGGGCCCTCGCTTCTTCACTCTTTGATAAGTCCGCAGCGTCAGATCCAACTCCGTAGTATTTTTCAGTCGCAGCAGCGCCAGTTGGTCCGCCAGCTCCCGGTCGTTCAACGTGCTGATAAAGTGCTCCACATCTTCTCGGGCAGCTTCCAACCGGCTGGCATCTTCCTTAACCGGTAGGTTCGCCCTACTTCCTGCAACATTCAGACAATGGAGGTATTCCAGAGGAGTCTCATCTGCCCGGTTCTTGGTATGAAAGTATTGGCGCGCCACGGACATTACCGATTCATAATATTGCTCTCTAAAAGCTTCAACCAGCTCCCTCCAATCATCTCGGATTTCCCAGATGAGCTGCTGGATCTAGATTGTAGCTGGGCCTTTCATCAAGTCTCCGAAAATCAGGCATTCTCATAGCCCGGCGTACAGTCTGTGAGGAATGCTGACTTCGTCTTGATCTGCCATCCTCGGGCTTTGTCATCATCCATGTCCCGTCCAGTGAAATCCTTCAACTCGGACGTGGCTGACATCCGAACCCTGGTGATCGCCCCTGAGTCCGGATCAAAAGTTTGGGCTGAGGCCAGATTGGCTCGGCGAGCCATTCCCAGATCCAAGTCATCCGGATCATAGTTGCACTTGGCTGACTTGACCGATTCAATATCCTCGTCGCTGAGAGACAGCTTCCTATTCACCGGGCGTCCAGATCGGCTACTTGACGGGACGGCACGGGACTCGCTCTGCTTGGACTACACTGACTCCATGTCTTCATCAATCAGCTCCCTCGCATTATACTGGGCTGGCTCGGGCACATGACTCCCACAATGAGCCGGCTGGTCCGGGGATCCCGGACTGCCGCGGCTGGCACTAGCCCGACACTGTTCCTCCAAGTATCGTTCCATCATCGCTGAAAAACATGTTATGAAGGTGATCCGGCACTTGAGGGCTAGCCTGAAGGTCCAATTGTGGGGTGACTTGGGGGGGGGGCAGCTGGGCTGCCAGCTCGAGATTCCTTCTTAATCCGCACGTCCATGCCTTCGTCTTTTGGCTCTGGATCCGCCGTCGCCGTCCGGGCCTGGATGCTGTGCTGACTGGCTTTCTTCCGCTCGGGCGTATCTGAATATTCGTATCCTTTAAACCTCATGGCCGTTGCCACACGCGCTGCTCCCCTTGGGCCAAGCGTCATGCGGGTTATGCCTACCGAAAAGTCAGTTGAATCTGCTTATGAAGGGGCAGACTCGTACTGTGAGGAACCTGAGTGAAATCCGGCTGGTCTGCCTGCTGCCGGCGGTGAAGGCGGAGTCGCTCCAGCTGTTGCCGTCATCTTCTGTGACGGGGAGCGGTCCACTAACGGTACCAAGCGGTCGTGAAGTGCGTTGAATGCCTCCTTCAGCATGTCTGCCTTCAGGTCGAACAATTGCTTCGGTTTGAAAGCGCCGGTTTTGATGCAGGCATGCTTGATCTGATCGAACAGTCCTCTAATGAGAGACACGTGGCTGTCTGAGAGAGATGGGGAAAGACGGGACCTTTTAACCCACTAAGAATTCTTGGTCGAGTTATTTTCAGAACCCCATCCGTCCGTAAGAAATGACCCAACTTGCGAAGATGACAGGCACGCTTTAGGTAACCTTCGGTGATAGGCCGTCCAGCTTTTCTTCTTCTTAGAAACGTGGCCTATCTTTGCGGGTTGGATAATCCGGCTCCTGCCAATCCAGTTTTTTTAGGGGTGGGTGACCTAGATAGTGACTTGATCCTGATCCAGCAAGCTTCCCACTCCGGTTGTATCTAGCTTTCGATATTTCCTTCTTAGTTTTTTCTTCTTTGATATTCATAATTTGCATTTATTTGTTAGGATCATGGTCGAAACCATAATCCGATCCGGCTCTGGCTGGGGTATAGTGGCCGGTACTATAGTGACTAGTACCGTATTCCGGTCCAGCAGGAGCCTCCAGGGGAGTAACTTCTTCTTTAATGTCGACATCGTACCCCCCCCCTATCCGACTCGACCACTGCATCCTTCCATCTTCAGCAGCATTGGGGGCGATATGTCTTCTCCCAATGCACCCGACACAACGTCTTCAACGAATTTGACAGGTTTAGGTCTTTCGCCCACTAGAGACTCGCGGTGATATCCAGGGACACCAAGAGATCCGGGCACGCGCACCAGTGTGGTGTAGTTGCTCTCAGAAATTCCTTCTGAGATACGAACACTAAGGTAGGGCCAGATGGCAGACTGTTGGAGGGGATACTCCGTCCATCCTGGTCTTGATCCTATCCGGCATCTAGCCGGCTGGAACGGTCACTCCCATCACCTTGGTTGTGACGACTTGGATTATCCATGTTCGTAAAGATCATCTTGTGTACCCGTCAGCACTGGCGGTTGCGCTCTCTTGATGCACCATAGGGTGAATTTTAAACGTCCGTCGAATAGGGAACCGAGGGTTAGGACTAGGGTTGCTCCTGGGCGGAAATCGTCACCGGGGAGCAGGATTGTCAATATACTTGAGGTTTGTATACTGCGACAGCTGGGCCGAGAATAATCGATCGGTCAGCTAAACCAATGATAATAATGGGGTAAATTCAGTCGTGTATGTAATAGGGAATCCAAATGAAACTTCACACTCTTCCACAGTAGGCCAAAACGTTCCCACACTTTCCAATAGAGATAAAACCGTGTTCAAAACACGGCCGACTGTAGTTGAGTATACACGACGCGGCGACTCCCGGTCAGGGGACTTCCGGTGGGTTACTTTAACCTTCCCTGGGCAAACCAAAAGCAGCATGAGGGACCTTGTTAGCCCTCTGCTGTGAACAAATGAAAGCGACTTGCGTCTTAGAAAGCCAAACGTATACTGACTCTTATCCTTATATCCAATACAACCTTTTGTGTAACCTTCTCCAAATAGCCCGGCTGGATAGTTATGTGTCCTACCTGAAATAGCCCAGTCAGCTCAACCTGGATACCGCTTTGTGTACCGTACACCAACCATCCAGCTACCATCCAGCAACCATCCAGCTACCATCCGGCTACCATCCAGCTAAACCTAGATGCTACTTCGTGTACCGTACACCAAATTTCCGGCTCGATCTGGATAGCCATCCCTCCGGACATACCTGGCCACTGTCGTCGACTCTCCTTTAACGGCCAAACATCCACTTTCTGCGTCCCATCCGTCTTCTACAGGAGCATGGCTTCCCTCAGGACCCTTCACACGCACATCTTTTAGCCGATCTGCCCCTTGGCCATCCACCATCGACGACAATCCAGTCCACCTGATCCGGCAGGCCACTTCTGGCTAACTCGGTTATGAGTCCCATAATCACACCCATCTGGATCGATTCCATGCCTTGCACCGTCCTGCCTCTTGTGAATACACCATCCTGCGTCCTATGGTGGGCGATCCGGGCACCAACATTTCTGTCAATCGGGTGAGTGCATTCACTTCTTATTAGCCCGTTAATTCCAGGACCACTTCACCACAGTTACGTCGATCTGCAATTTTGTTTAGTGCGGGTAGTGAAGCGCATCTTGGTACCATACTTGACATTGATGGTACGACCAAGTTTCTCGTACTCATTTGTATTATCTACTTTATGTCCTGAACCTCGTAATCACAGAACACGTTGCAAAATAGGGAAAACGGTCTCCCAACGGAACTGCTTACAAAATTCTTAGAGTTTAAAACGCTTCTTCAATGACATATATATTTGCAAAGCGGGAGTAAACCTTTTTTCAGTCATTTGCACCAAACCCGCAATCATTTGCACCTCGCCTCAATGATTTGTACCATGATATACCTAAAATGATAAACTTCAAAACTTGATATCAAGATAAAACACATATTTTACTGAAATGCATTACAGACCATTACTGTACAGGGAGGGAGAAGGGCGACGCTTGCTTCATGCATTAAGCTCTTTGCTGATAAAGCTCGAGGGGCAACTTCAGCAGTCTTTTACGCTGAGAAAGTATCGGTTGGTATGCGAAGTATTGAGCAACAATTGAAGGTACGACCAAACTATCCAACTTCGTCTCAAGTGGTACTGAGCAACTATAAGTCACCGCATATATAGGCTCGATATGCGCTAATGGTACCTACAGCTCCACCGAATCGCTCTATCATCGTCGCTTGATATGGATGCAATGCATTGGAAAGCGCAACGTTACTTTATGGATCAGTGAATGGTGACGTACCGACTGTTGCGGGAGTGGTACCGCTCACTAGTGGCGTGGATCTGTACCACCCAACGAAGGCAACAGCGTTAGATATTGCGAGATGTTTCTGCACGATACCAAATGTTCGGGAAGGTTAATCAATGGTGTTGATTGTGGCTTGGCTATATATGCCGCTGGGCGTGAATGGCTTCGGCGTGCCGATTACGCAGCGTGCTCCCCCAGGTCATGCAAACCATTAGAAAGTGTTGCGAGAATGCAAGGAAATATCTTTCAGTATTCGCGGGCTGGATGAAACGTGTTGGAGATAAGAATCCATCTGTTCGGATTTATGGTTCAGATCAAGAAGGTGTGCAACATTAATGATCTCGTGAATGAAGTGAAGGAGGCATCAATGTATTTAACGTACGATTCCGCCAAGCAAGATATTATCAAGACTTTTTGCAGCTCAGATGAATATGATGCCATTGCTACCGCTACGATGCTGTCCGTTCGCTGTCCATTGGGATTTATGTGTGATCAATTTGCCCGCTCGAGGATTGCACTGCAAACATTTGCAGTGTTATGATTTGAAAATTTCGTAAAAAAGCACGATCGAATGCCTGGCGGTGTACAATATGTCATCAAGTAAGCAAGCAACAACTATGTTGTATTACTTTTACATGACTGACTTATCCTTTGTGTATCCTATTCAGTTCATTAAGGCTGCTGACTTACGTATTGATCCGTACCAGGTCCGTCATTTTCCTAAGCTGGCGATTATTTTGCTCTACACTACTGTAGTATGATATAACTTCTCAAATACAATATATAGTGAAGTATAAAAATATAAGAGTCGCCGGTGCAATTCATTGAGGCGAGGTGCAAATGATTGCGGGTGTGGTGCAAATGACTGAAAAAAGGTGTAGTCGTCAATAACGATAAGAAAGTAGGCATCCTATGAGTGTATTTACCGGAAACGGTCCACATATATCTGATTTAAGACGTTGTAATGGATTGTAGAACGTTCTACGGGGTGATTATTTAAAGGTGTCTTATGCGACTAAGCATATGCACATGCTAGACAAAACAAATTCCCGCGGAAGTCGGAGTCAGTCAGGCGTATACCACGAACGCTTAAACATAGCCTGCAACAAGCGGAAGTAAATATGGTCCATGTTTTGTGAGCAAGAAGAACATTAGAAACCTCACCTGAGTGTGCTATAGCGGTAAAAACACCCTGGGAGGAAAGCATCGCAGTGAACTGGTAGAGTCATGTAGCAGGGTCCAGTTTGGCAATCACCTTGAAACGGTTCGCATGAAAATGTTGTACTGCGTTCTCTCAAACGAAGGTTTGGGATCATCCTTCACCGCTTTTGGCAAAGAGAGAAGATTAAACTAGTGTTAAGTCGAAAAAAGCACATCGTCTATTTGGAATGATTTCGTGGTGCCCTTGGAATCGGCAACCGCAAAAGAGATGGTACCAACACATCAAAGGGGGTTAAGGCTTTGTTTCCACCACCGACTGTAATATCCCCACTGGCGTCTTTGCTATGCGTCAACAAAGCCGGTTGAAATACAACGTAGCGAATAACATCTAAAATCAACAGACCAAGTCTGCTAAAGGCTGGATGAGGCAGCTGAGAGACACATGATCGGTTTGATTGTCGTAGACATGGCGAACATGGCGTGATCAGCATCATTGGCGTCTCCCGAGCACGTTGGCTTGATAAAAGCGTCCAGGTTGACCTTGTTGCCGTCCTTGTCGTATACATTAGCGATGCGCTCGTTCAACATAGTTCGCCCCAAATGACTAAATTGTTTTTTGGTTAAAAGATGAATTTTTGATTACCACGGTCACGGATACGGCTTCGACCACATCCACGTCCACGTCTGAACCTCCGTAAGGAATCCGTAAGGATGGCGTCGGACTGGACCTTGTAACGCGTCTGTTCCACTTGAGTGGAAGTCAGGCACATCACGAAACATAACGTTGGCTAGGAGATTGGTGCTCATCTCACACAGCCGGTAATAAGATCACGCTGCCGTCAATGACAGTGCTTAATGTCTTGATATTTTTGACCGCAGTATATGCAGTAAAGCGGTATGCTCGAAACTTCGGGCGTCTGCCTTGGGTGCGTTTACAGCCTTCGTTTCAAACGACTCAGTGATCCCTTGCGTTTCGTGTATCAGAACTTGGCTTCAGCTTCTCATGCCTTGACTCGTGCAGAGTTAAGTAGTTTTTATTAAATATGTAATGAACTTGCGTGATCCCTTCCCGGGTTGGCCAGTTTTCGTTGGAAAATCTCAAATGGTGAATCGATATGGCAGACCAAGAGCGCGGGCGTGTCGTCGAACGTCTTGATCAGAAATGCACGTATCAGGTGACGTTCACGGCAATCTCCTTCGACGAGAGGTTGGCATTCTTCTTCTCGGAGACCTTCAATAGCGCAGCTGGTATCGGAATATCTCCGCGCATTGACGCCGTGTCTTTACCAGTAGTACTCATTTTGTCGATTTGATGTTCGGTATCTATGTCCAAGTCACCGTCCTGGATGGCGTTTTCATCGCTCTGGGACCTCAAAAGGGTTACACGTGGCCGTGTCGGGATCCTCGTCGTCAAAATCGATGTCTGACTCATCTTCCTCAGACCCGTCTTGGTTGTTCGGTGCCTTGATAAAGCCACAAACGCCCTTGCGGTCGAGATAGGCTTCGACCCGAGTCTTTCAGACAGGGTAATTCTTTGCGCCGATAAGTCAGAAAGGCTTGCGTTGCTGTTGAGTAGAGGGGGATTGACCTGTGAAAAAAGTGGAAAAGAGACAAGTTTATTAAAGAACAGGGTAAGTAAGACGTAGTGACTTCCTAGATTGGTGGATCCGAAGGGGCCACATCATTGGTTGACCTGAAAGGAAATATTTTATGTAAAGGTAGTGAGTAAAGAAAGTTTAAATCTGTTACAATAAGGTTTGGAAGTGATATACTGATTCAAGCTCTGCAGTTTCGATCTGCAGATTAAGTATCACACAAGGAATATTGTTTGTACCTACAAAGCCTGGCAATACGCAAGCAACTAGTAGTAGTAAAATGTAGTTCTAATTAGTCTTAACTATTAGCTACTATAAACATGTGCATTCTAGAATGTAGTCTAGGCTCAGACTTGGTGGATGTGGTACTGTCTCGTAACACATACAATTGATCTTGGTCGATACTTGGGAAATGGGTATCTGGTGCTGCAAGATATTCGAAGACGCACTGTGAACTTATACGTAGTCTGATACCGTCTTCCCGAGTTGAGTATGATCTTGCCTCATATTCTGCTACTGCTGCGACTTGTGTTCTGCAATTGTTCCATATTGTCTCGAGATGGTCAAACGCATCTCTCAATATGCCTTGGAAAATCGTTTGATTCCGAAGCTGCCATAGCCACGCAACACCGATCCCGCACAGGCCATTCCATAATCTCTGAAAAACCGCTGCATAGGTATCGTCGTACCACCCATGTTTATGCATCATTGCCTCCTTAATTCGTGATCCTTTTGGGGGGGCCGTACGGGACACCACCGCTGTTTCGAATAGAGATAACTCCGTATCTGATAGCATAACTTCTCGCCATTGCTGGATTAGCCGCCGCCAGAAAGCTTTCGCTCGTTTGCATTCCCATAGGATGTGACTGATATCCGTCCTAGTGGGTGTGCAGGTATGATCCAGTTCACAACGTCGATCGGAGGCCGGCCGAATATGATATGTATTTAAGTGCATAGTTACCGCCCTGAATTGCACCCAAACCTGATAATTGGTTAGCATATTGTCATGGTCCCATACCTTATTCAACTCCACATCTTGTAAGCCAGTCCACCAGGAACTCGTCATGCATCTGGTCTTCCAATTCTCTAGCACATTTGGTAATTGTGGTGCTATCCCGTGAAAATACCGTTTCCGGAAAACTCTTCGTAATTTCTGCCATATCTTACGAATCGGCGTCTTATCTTCTACCGACCATCCTATCAGGTGCAGATCCGGATGGGGTTGCAATACTACGCATTCATCCTGAAATGAGGAATATTCAGCTGTGTCCCGAAGTGTACTCGATGTCACTCTCCAGATTATGCCATCCGCTTGTTGTGATAATGTGCATGAATCGTCGCTATTCGTCGCCACTCCCCTGACTTTCCCGGGAGAAATTAGTGTCCACTCAAAAGAATCGAAACAGGCAAGTCCTCTATCCAGTTGTATTGGTGCCCTGTCTCCAATCTTTTGACCAATTTTCACTCTCGGTGAAGCTAGAATTATGGCACTTAGCCATCTTCCAATTTTGCGCAAGTATGTGATTTATCATCTACTCCCTTAACCTGCCACATAAACGTTGTTCTCGTTAGTCTGACTATACCTAAATCTCTGATAGACATAATTGGGATGTGCTCATATTTCCGTGGAACAAGTACTGTCGCTTGCGCTTCTTGTATCCAAGGATTAGAGCTCCACCTGTATGCTCCCCAGAAAGGAAGCATGGAGCCTGGAAGCAAGTCGTGATAAGGATACTCATCAATGGCAATCGTGATACTGAATACATCTGAGTGACATAATCCTTGACTTTTTACTGCCAGGCTATTTTCCATGTTGCGTATCACCTTCGGTAATATCGTTTTAGTATACCGCTGCAACTGTTCATTCTGGTCCGAGTCCGGTCCAAGCCATTCCATTATTGTTCGTCCAACAGTCCGGGTTTTGGTTCCTCTTACTGGCTTCCCTGCTTGACACACTTTATATCCAGTCATCGGTGAGATCCATGGCCCTGCTGAATAATCGGAGCCAATCCCGTGTAGGTCTAACCACGCTTGTTGATAGCTGTCTCTCGCAGCTATCAACCATTGATGAGCCAATTTAATCTTTGGACCTGTAAAGCCACCGGTATCGATATTAAACCTACTCCTCCCGCAGCGTGCGGTAAGAGAAAGGTCGGTGAGATCTTATGGCGTTCGTTCTCGCCAATGGTGCTGTTTCTCCATATAAATGCTTTCTGGATATGGACTAATTCTTGTAATACTTCCCCGGGCGGATCAAACACCCGGGCTGTAAATAACAAAGACGGAATTGAACTCTCTCCATAAAGGCCGTACCACATTCTGTTGCTGTTGCTAAACGTCTTTTGATCCCTTAAATTCGTAGTGCCTAGTTTACACTGCGTAAATTCGCCCATCCAAAATGATAACCTAAATATCGAATGGTTTCTCCTTCCGGTATTACCGGTAAGGTGTACCACTTTTTTGGTACAAATTCCGAATTTAGGAAGAGAAAATGACTTTTGGCTGGTTGGATATGCAGACCTGAGAGGTCTCCGAATCTCCGCACAATTTCTAGAGCTACGGGTGCTTGCTCCGCATGTCGGACAAATATCGTCGAGTCATCCACAAATGCTGAGAATCGATGTTGTACCGAGCTATCACATTTTAGAGGGCTTACCCCTGTTAACTTTTGTTCCTGTAATAACGCCAAGGCCAGTGGCTCCACTGCTATGATGAATAGTAGGGGTGCTAACGGACAACCCTGGCGGATGCCTGATCTCACTTCTAAGGGCGTCGAAAAGCTATTATTTTCCATGAATTCCGCTGTTGTCCCAGCATGAATTCTGTTCAATAAAACAATCAGAGAACCCGAATAAGCTGAGTACGGTATATAGGAATTTCCGGTCCACCGTATCGTAAGCTTTGCTGAAGTCGAGAGCCGCTGATTCCTTACGCAAATCTTTATATGTCTCAAAAGTCGCCTGCATCATTATTACAGCATTATCCATTCTTCTACCGGCAACGAACCCTTGTTGGGTGTCTCCAATGAGCTGTCCGAGGAAAGACCGAAGTCGACGGGCCATTATTTTGGCAAATAGTTTATATCCTGTTGTTAAGAGCGAGATTGGCCGATAGTCAAGAGCGTCACTGGAGTCGCATTTTTTTCTAAGCGGTATGACTACCGCCTTCAAGAACGACTTAGGTGGGTTTGCTCCAGCTAGTATCTCATTAAAAATTCGCGTTAAGGGTCCGATGAGAACGTCCGCGAAATCTTTATAGAAATCGTTTCTCAATCCGTCATGTTCGGCTGCTTTTCTACGAGCTATACCCCTGATTGCCCATGTGACATCTTTCTCGAGAATGTCTTCCATTAACATCATGTTTTGTGTCGCAGTTACCATTCTATCACTTGGTACTTTCAAAAATTGACACACGTCACTCATCAATCGGGAGGTTTTGACGACCCGGTGACTACAGCTTAGGATATTTCTCCAAGTGGCTGCGAAACGATCTGGAATGGAGAGTGAGGTCTCGAAGGCCGGACCCGATGTCGCTTGTATTCTAGTCACTGTCTGATTACGTTCCCAAATGGATGTTCGTTTAAATAACCACCGAACATCTGCTGCAGATCTGTGTAAACGTAGTCCCCTGCGGAAGGACCGTTCTTTACCCATGTCGTCCGCTAAGGCCTGAACAATGTGTTTGCGAAGAGTCGCATTATCCCGAGCTGCTCGCTGCAAATGCCGCACCCGTTTGCGTCTTCGTCTCGCTACCTTCCGTCTGACTTTGTATATGATGTTTCGACACTCATCGATGGAATTATCCCACGTTAGAGTGGAGATTTGAAGTGACAGGGTCTGCATTAACCGTTCCAGTAACATTTTTCGAGTTTTATCCTCCCGAGAACCCGGGAAAGGGTAAGGCATTCGTCTGTTTGACATCTGTAATCTAGAAACACTTGGGTCTTTTAGGCATAGATAAAGTTGGTTATGGTCAGAAAATACTGACGGAGCTTCCACAGCTACCCAAACCACCCAAGTTTTCCTGTGATCCGACACGTAAAATCGGTCTATACGACTCGCTTGATTACCTCGCCAATAGGTAAAGTGATCTGTTGGATTCAGCTGTAATTCATCCAAAACAGGTGTCATGAGAAGGCGCGCGTCCCATAAGTGCCAGGATGCGATCAGTCTCGAGAGAGCACCACTCTCTGGTCGATGCGATCGGTTTCTCCCTAATCGATCTAATTATGGAGTGTCGACACAATTAAAATCACCTCCCCTTATGCAGTTCGATGGTTTACTGGGGAACATTTTTTTGATGTCGTTGAAAAATGATTCTCTGCCGGCTGCATCACCAGAAGGCCCGTATAGGTTTATCAAAGTGCAGTCATTCCATTGGACTGCTATTACACGGTTCGTCCACCAAATTTCAGAACATGGGTGAATTTGGTCTGCGATAGCTGGCACAATCAAAATCGCTACACCTCCTTGTTTGAAAGGGTGCACACTCCAATAAGGAAACTTTTGTGATTGATGAGTCTGTCCCCATAGCAAAGCCCATTGTTTCGCCACCTCGTCACGTTCCTTCGTGGAAACAATGTGTGTCTCTTGGAGGAATATAATCTGTGCACTATACTCCGATCCCCCTTTCCTCCAGGAGTATAACCAATTTGAGATATCTTTTTTGTAAAACCCCTGACATTTTGGGATAATATAATTGATGTCAAATTCGTTGGTTCATCCCGACTTGCATGCTTTGTCGGTTTATATTCCATATCTTTTAGAAGGCGATGTTTCGTGAAAATGTCACTATTCTTCATGGCAAAGTATTCCTGGGTAGTAGACTGATTTATTGCGGAGCCCTTAGTAACGACTAGGGTCCTGCTGACCGTATTTCACTGTGGCTATGTTCTCCTTGACAGTTGCCTTGATTGTTTCTTCTGAGTTCATATACGAGAACAGGTCTTTCCAAGCTGTTTGTTCCCCTTTTTCCAAAGCCGTGAATTTTGCTTCGTAATCAGGGCTTACAGACATTACCTTAATATGCCGCTGAAGTAGGCATAAAATGGTATCGGTAGGATTGTAATTGTTCCCTAGAATTGCCGCTAATTGCTCCGCAAATAGATGCGCACTTAAAAGCATTGTCGCCAAGAGGAGTACTTGTCTCGGTGCTAGCAGTTTTAAAATTGTATTGCCACCGAACTGGATTTTGCGTAACCGAGCTCATTCCGGTAAGCTATTAATTATCGCCATTTTTTTACTTTGAGATTTCATCACGGTATAGCGTTCTTCCCATTCCGCAAACCATTGCCCAGGGATGTCCATTAATCCTTCCCTTTTGCCTGCTCCCACTACTTCAAGCCAGCATTGTTCTCTCCACATTTTAGTCAATTCAACCAGTACACTTGAATGGACACTGTCTAGGATATAGTGGGCCCAGAAATATCCTTCAATAAATGTAACAGCCGATTTGCTTCCCTCTGGGCCGCCTTAATCCACAATGTTTTTGTGGAGCTGATTAATGAAAATGGAACGCCCGTTTGTTCCTCCCATTTTAAGATTAAATTATGCCATGTGATATTGAAATCTTCCAGCGAAAGTGGGTCCGAGGTAGCCTCCTTCTCACATTTCATGAATTCGTCCATAAGTTCCCGTTCTACTGGCACAATCTCCATTGATTCTGTGTTTTCGTCAATGTTGTCTCGACGGCATAGCCGTTTTGAGAGGGGGCTATTACCACTTCCAGCTTCCGAGGTGTCTTGCGAACTGTCTCCTTTGTCTGATGGCCTTTATTCAGAATCTGATGTTGATCCATCTGAAATAAGTAATACTTCCTTTTCCGGTTGGTTATCCGCCCACACTTTATGGTACCATTGTTCGAGAATTAGTTTCAAGATCTGATATTTTTGTAGGAAATAAGTTGCCGTGTCCGCCAAGTTAGCCGCAAGTAGGCTTTCTTGTTCCGGTAGTGATAGTTTACTAACAGTATCTGATAGGAAATAGAGCAGTTCACGCATCCTCGAATCCTTGGTTCCGATAATATCTGAAATTTCACATTTTAATGCATGGTGAATGGTCGGCCCATTCAGACGTTGAAGAATGTCCTCAATGTTACCATCCCACTCGTCTGGGTCCCACGGGGAACAGTTGCCATAGTTAGTCAACATGCCTTCGTCACTGTCCACTGTCTCCTGCGATATCTCTCGAAAATCCGGCTCCGAAGTACCTCCTGGTTCGGATTGTACCTTATCGTCGTCGTAATCCTCATTATCACTGCTTTTATTCATGTCAACATCTTCCGGTGGCCACCGTCTTTCCCCACTTAAAATCGCGGCGTAATGTTGGCCACTGTATTCCAATATGAGCGGTCGTTTACCATGACAATCCTGTTCCTTGACATCTTTCAAAAATTGTTTCATCCGTTCATAGAAAACAGTGACAGTTATGCGGTATTCTCCACTTATTTGATATGTTTTCGCCCGTTTTGTCCGTGTTTCTGGCGTAAACAAATTTAAACCCGGAACCTTCGCACTTGGCGGATGGCTAAGCACGTAGATATCCCGTTGTAACATCGTACTTATCGACATCAGCGTATCATTGCTCCCCCAAGATTGACATGGGATATTGTCGTGAATTTTCGAACTACTTTCAGCAAATTCCAGTAAATACTGTTGGAATTGTTTTCGCGATTCTTTGGGTGATAAATCCAGTTGGGCCGACCTAATTCCTTGAGGGTTAGTCATTTTCTCCAATGCTTCCTCGTTTTCTATTATTTTTGCCAAGCCCGTTAAGGCTTGACATACTGCATATAGTTGACAGTTGCCAGTTGGAGGGGTAATGACACTGCGCAAGCCTAAGGAGTCTAATAGCTTCGATACCGACGTTAGATCTTGCATATAATCACCCTCCCAATCCAATGGTTCCATCAGTGTCAAAGGCCCTTCAGCTTTTTCAACATCATCCATCACTGCTGTGATAATGTTCTTCGCCCTTCCTTCCAACATTAAAAACGCGCTCGCCTTTTTCTGGAGAATTACTTCGTACTGTTCCCGAGCCTTCTTTTTCTCCAGCTTGGATTTGCACTTTTTAGACGTCTGTATACCACTGTCTGGTCTTACTTTGACTTGTCCAGTCGATTGCGTGTTACTGACTGGTTGTACATTCTTGTCACGTGATTTTTTTATGTCACGTTGTAAACTTGAGGTCACCTGTGGGATTGGCGCCTTTTCCTCTTCATCATCCGCTGGCTGTACTCGGCTTTATGGCCGACTTTTCTTCTTTGTTACCGTGATCTAGTCTGGTAACTGTTTCCGTTGCTGCATCTCCCGAGGAGGGGCTGCTGACCGCTTGTCTCCTTTCGAAATTTCACTTGACACCATGAGTTTACATGGAGTGACGCAGGTCACTGTTGATTCACCTGTGGTATCAGTGTCGGTAGTTTCTGATTTCGCCGAATGATCGACCATTACTTTTTCTGCTAGCTGTCGCTCCCTCACAGCGTCCACTTGTGCCCTTAATTCTTCCATGCTCCTGAACGTTTGTGTGGGCGCTGCATAAGATTTTAAATCTTCCAATTTGACCTGAATACAATTCTTCTTCAGGAGGTCGGAAAGTGCGGTTGCGCATTTCCGCATTGGGTGGCCAATTTCTCCACACCTTAGACATTGTTTCTTGCCCCACATACTTGGGTGTGCGATTATAATCATCGTGTGTCCCCAGTAAATTCGCTTAATTTCCAATAATGCCGTCGGACAGGCATCCGACTCCACAATTAATTCCCACAACGTTGAAGTATCAGAGAAGGGTCCACTTTTGTCAAGATCGCCAAGCTGAAACTCCATTGCTAGAACTTTTTTGAAAAAGTTCGAGAGCTTCAATAAATCTACAGACCTAGTCACATTCTTTAACACGCACGAATAGAATCCTTTGTGCTCGAAACTTTCTCCGTTACTGTCCCGTTGCCTTTCCCAGCCGAACCACACGTTCCTGGCGCTTGATGGTGTAAATGTTTTAAGACATGATCGTAGCGATGGAACGGAACGGTAATACCATCAAATTTCCGGGCCATGTCTCGTGTGAAGAAGTGAAAATACAAGGCATGCTTGCCACTGTCATAACTGATACTCTTTATCTGCGCGATCATTTGCCATAGTGCCGGGCCTCCTGTCCCTCTCGTCGTCGCTGCTGTCGCAATGCTTTCTTGAATACTTTTAGTACTCAAGAAAGCTTCTTTAATGATGTTCTCACCCCTCAAATCCAGGACGAGACACCCTTCAACTTGTGCCCTGATAGTATGTACCAGCTTCACTTGTTCCTCCGTTTTCATAATGCGCTTTAATAACTGAGGTAACCGCTTTGCAATAATTGTCCCTTCAACTAGTCCTTGGACAATTCTCCACTCCTCTGCACTTCCTTCCCGCACTTGCATTGGCGCAAATTTTCCATATTCTTTTTCGCAGACATTTCTCAACCGTATGATCTCATCCGGGGTGTAAAGCGATGTCTTAAACAAAAAAGTTTTGTTCACGAGTTTATCCTCCTTCCCCATAGTAGTATGTCCTGCTACCTTGTTAGCCCATCCTTGGAGGGGTGGCGGTAGCCGCTGTTCTTTAAGTACTTTCGCCTGTCCGATAGCTTTCCACAATATGCCTTCGAAAGATTGAGTTGTTTTCTGAGCTATCACCGCCGAGCCTACTACCTGCTGACGCCACAGCTCCCAGTCTTTCCGCTCGTCGATTACTATTAGTTCGAAAAGGTCCAGTACTCTTTCTACTTCGGCTGATTTCAGTTGCGGGAACCGTTTTACTGCGTCAGATAAACGTGATGTCGGTTCGCGTACCTTCACATAGATAGACGTAACTCCTGTGTTAAATCTAACCATATTTTAACCCGCGGTTTCCTCTTAGTTGCTTGGCATAGTGCCGTCTTAAGGGCTAATGCCAATTGGCGTGGTTCATGTGAATCTAGTGAACTAATGTTGCTCAGCCGCTCTTCACTGGATTTTTTTGAACTTTCACCCTGATTGGAGGTGCAGTTCTCATTTTTATGATACTGCCCTCCTTTGAGTCCACCATAGATACCAGTTTTTCCCGGATATGTCTTTGTTTTTGTTTGATTCGATATTTTTACCGACGCCAATACCGGTTCATCTGGTACTACTCCTTGTTCCAAATCTCCTTCCTTCCCAGGACTCGTTACCTCTGCCTCGGTCGAGTCCGGGGTTTCTGGAACAAACTCATATCCACCTCCTGTTTCTCCATGAATGGAGATTTGATCTTCCGTCTCCCCTGGGTTGTCCGGGTCACTCTGCAGGACCCGGGTCAAGCAAAGAGGGTCGGGTTTCGTCATTTTCTTGCATTTTAGCCCTAAACCTTTATTGGGACACAATTAAGAATATCGCAAATTTAGAACTACGCAAGCAACTAGGTTTGTCAATTGTGTCATAACTCGGCCCGCCCTTTCTTTGTCCCAAACATATATTTTGGCATGCTCAAAATGGCACTTCAGTGTACAGTAGAGCGCGCATAAGAACGGACCAATCTTTTATAACCTTGGAAAATTAATAGCATTATGTGTTTTAGGTAAAATTGAAGTTTATGTAAATGTTTTGTGCACGGTGAAGCCCTCTAAAATCTGCTCGAGGGTGGACCGTTCTTATGGGCGCTCTACATTATATTATGGTTGCACTGTGTCAATGCAAACCTACCTAACGGTACATTATCAGTCTTATACTTTAGCAAGGACATTTTTCTCGGAAATATCGCGCCTTCGTCGTAGCCAACTGCTCGGTCGAATGAAAACGACCGCATGCTCACTCACTTTAAAAATTCTCTCTTCGACCTAGCATCATGTCGGCTCTAACGCTACCAGTACCTTGGACAAGTGGAGATGACAAAGGGCTCAAAGGTGTAATCGATATTCATCGCAACGAGCTACCACGACAAAAGTTTGAAGGTTCCCGTGTATGCGAGCTTTTGACTGCTTTAAGTGAAAAGCTTAACGATCGGGCGCAGCGCACAAAGAAGAGTATCCTTGCTGTGGAATCGATTCAGCTACATGGAAATTATGTCAGCGATGACTGTCTACTCGAGTCGTTGATTCCGGACTTAGAGAGTAGTGCACCACGATTGGTTGCAACAGTACGCACGAGACGACAAGTTCAGGAAGGAGGACAATTGTTACTGTATATCAAGACGTTCACTGGTAAGAATATCACGGTTGCTTGCATGACTGATGATGCACTAGGATACGTGAAGACTCGAATTCGTGATAAAGCGCATATCCCAGTTGATGATGTCCGTATTTTGTATGGAAGCAAACAACTGGATGACAGCCGAAAAGTCTCGCATTACAGAATTCGTAACGGAAGCATGCTACATTTGGTTCCCAGGCTTCGTGGAGGGATTTCTGACAATCCACCAGGATCGCGATCTTTTGTTGATGTTACAAACGGGTCAGGATTCGTTAAACTCAATTTTTCCGACGAAAGTCCTAGATGGCGTGAATGTACCATGGGTCTCAATATTGAAGGCTATTGTAGAAATGATGAATGCCGCGCATTTGGACAATGGGTCATCGATCCTTTGGGGTTTCGGTATTTTAACCTCATAAACGACAGAGATATCGAGTGCCCTGAATGCTACTCCAAGGTTAAGCCGATCACGTGTGGATTTTATAACTGTGCATGGAAGTATGATGGCATCAAGACGAGTGATATGTTGTCTATTTGTTCCCGGTGGAAGGAAGCAACGGGATATAAATATTATCGCTTTAGCGCAAGTTGTGGCGTTGTGGACTGGTCAAGTCTTTTACTTGTAGCCAAACCTCTAGGTGAGGCAAGCGCAGCCGAACTCATCAATACGCCTTCCACGGATGTCAGTATGATCACTGTGTGCACTATGTGCTGGTCAAGGTTTGGTCCATTGCGTGGAGAATCGACTAGGACATATGGTTGTGGTCATACCTTCCATTCCACTTGTGCTGATGTGTGGTCTGAATGGTGTGAAAGCAACAACACGCAACCACGATGCCCAAGTTGTTTCATGACTGCGTTGACTTGAAATGCACTGAAGTAGTTTATCACGTAAGCAGTTATCTTTCAGATAACCGGGACTAAAAAAATGCTGTGCAATGATTTTTCCTTGTAACTTACTTTACTATTGTACTTGTGAAGCGCGAGATTAAAACCATATGTGTGTTTTGTATATGGCAGTGAGGTATACCACTGGCCGTAGCCAAGATAGAAAAACAGGCGTTGTTGGAGTAAATGGTCATTTACCCTTTATAAGAATTACCTCTCCTATCTAATAAAGAAGCATTACCCTTGGTACTCTTTGGAAAATAAACACACAAGAGAATAAATGGCCGTGAATTGCACTTATATGTGGTCATAATGCTCAGAGTCCCTGATAAAGGTAATAATAATTCTTTTTGCCTCCCTACAAGCAAGTTCTTCCTCTACCTTCACTACTTCTACGCGCAACGTGATATTACTTCAACATGTTATGAGCCCAAGCTCCACCCATCCCATTTTCCTCGCCTGACCGGGTCCGACAACTTTGACGTCAGGAAGACCCGGATTCATGGACGGGAAGTGTAATGGGGTACCATTACGTAAGTGATTTATAAGTTGAAATATCACAGTTCAATTTCAGACCATCTGTCTGAAATACGAATATTGGATTATAAGCTATTATAATCAACCTTGAGAACAGATTCTGATATAATTATCGAATCTAACAAAAAGATCTAATAATAAGGATATTATTAGATCAGATTTACATTACATGTTACTATGATTTGTCTAGATCTAATTATAATAATAGTCTGCTCTTAACCACTCATAAATATATTCACTCTTAAACTTACCTTCTTCTAGACAAGTGGTTTAAATATATATTTATATATGTATCTAAGGGTCTATTTGATTAATTAAATAGTCTACTTTAAAGTTTATCTTGCTTAAACTATACAGAACCCAATTACATTTGGTTCTGACCAATTGCACGCTTTCTCACTTGCAATTCTTACAGTGTAAGCCTGTAACAGCCAGCCCGTTACACCTGGTAGCACTTAGTGGTCCGTCTTAACGACCACTGTTCGTTCCGTTCCGCTAGTTAACTAGCGTAGCGATGAGTTAAGAGCCGCCTGACTGCATGACGACGGCCAGCGATCGTTAACGTGAGTGACAGCTCGCGCAGACTTAGTGAGCAAAACGTTCCATCATTTTCCACAACGAAATTTGGATACTGTGGTGGAGATGATGCGGACCATGGGGACCGACATCATCCTCCTCCGAGGTAAAACCCCGGAGGAAGCTTTAGAAACAGTTAGCCGTTTCAAGAGGATGTACATAGATCCTCAGGTTCGGACCGTAATGCTACGGTCGCCACCAAAAACGGCCACAGCGAGCGTTGATGTAGTAAAGGCAAGGATTCCGCCCTTTACTGGCGAAGGGGCTAAACCCCTTCGTTTATGTTTCGCGAAGGTGGAAGATGCCATCTCTGCGCAAAAGATTGTGGACCCACGTTCATAAGCTTATTTGCTACCACATGTCTGGGCGGTCGCGCCAAGGCATGGGCAATGAGACGCAGATCCACTGATGAATCTGCGTTCCTGACGTATCAGGACTTGAAAGCTGAGCTAAAGCTCAACTTCGAAGCTCCAGAAATGGAGCTTAGTTGCCGAGAAGAGTTCATGAAACTTCGGCAAGGTAAGCTTAGTCTTCAAGCTTACGCTCAGAAGATACAATATTTGTTATCAAATATTGCATATGAGCTGGTGCCCCCTGCCATGCAGCTCACTGGCTTCATGAAAGGACTGAGCTACGGTCCCATCAAGCAGAGGCTTTACCAAATTCCGCCAAAGCTTTTGAGGGATGCTATAGATCAAAGCATCCGAGAGGAATTCAGCAAGCGCTCAGCGACAACGCATGCTGGGTTCAGTCGAAGGGCTCAACAGCCTTTCGACTTTAACATGCCGCCTGTGCAGCATGTTAATAATTTCTCGAACCGACGAAGTTCACACTTCGTCCCATGACACCAAACCCGCGCCAGAGCACGGGCGGAAGAGGTCCAGAACCAATGGACCTATCGGTTGCAGTTGCCTCGATCCCGAGACAACCGAAAAACAAGAAGTTCCTTCTCCGCAATAGTTGCGCGAAGATGGGCCATTACGCCCATGAATGTATGGCGCCGCGGCCGGCGCCACGCAGTCAGCGGACTGGACAGTCCGCTGGTCGGTGACATCAACAGGGCCAACCCTCTGTTGATGCCAAAAACGTCAACAACCAGTAGGGGCGGGCGCCCTACTGGACGGTAATCTCACATGCCGACATCGGGCATGTGAGGATAATAGCCCCAGACGGGACCATGTCCTGTCAAAAGGTGCAGGGTAAAGGGAACCTCTCATCACCCTGGAAGTAAAGCCGCATGGAAACGATGCCCCCATGTGCGCTCTGTTTGACACAGGAGCGTCAAACAATTTCGTTAGAATTGAGGTTCTAACGTCGTTGAATTTCGTGGAGATTCAATCTCCACGAAGTATGTTGTCAGTCCGGTTAGCAGCAGGTGCAACCGTGGCTATACCAAAGCGTGTGATTCACACACGCTTCGAGTTAGACGAACTCTCGTTCGAGGACGAATACATCGTCCTCGATCTTGACGACAAGTTCGATGTTATCTTGGGCATCCCTTGGATGTTCAAGCATAAATCAACGATCCACTGGGTAAACCTGTCGATCGACTGCGGCGGTCTCACAGGATCTGATCATCCTGTGAGTAATCCGGCTGTATCTAACGATACAACCGCAGAGTCAGACAGTCTGGTGGGTAGCGATGGCACCACCAGGTCCGATATTACTATGTCAGCGGATGGTACACCCGCTGATAAGAGTCCAGCGGGACTTGCACACGCAACGGAAGAGTCGCTGCGTGTCAGTAACGTTTGCAACACCGGTGACAAACACCCCCGTGATGAAGTAACCACGACCGATGACGGTCGTGGTGAGGAGAATTTGACCACGGTGGGAAATACCCACCGTGAGAACGAAGGTACCGACACGGATGAAAGTGATTCCCGTGTCGAAGACGAAGAACTCATGACTGATAGCAGTCGTGATTGTGATAACCCCATGGTTGACAGATGGTGATCATGTTGTTGATGCCTTGCGCACGAGTGATAACAATTACCGTGTCGCAGAACAGGCAACAGATCAGACGAGTGCGTCTGATCAGGCGGTCGTGTCCGTCGAGGCGATAAACGTCTTGACGCAGACAGAGAGTGGATAAGCTACCCAGTCTCTAACACTCGACAATCCTCCGAACATAAGTTCGGAAGTAATGGTCTTTCCAGATTTGAGCTGGAAGAAGTTCGTAAAGAACTTGCGCGATGATCAGATCGACCAGATCTGTGTCATCGTCGCAACAGACGATGTTGTAGATATTCGTGAGCGAATATCCACTTTGCCAGTACCAGACATTGGGAACGAGACCGTGCCCAATGAACAAACCAAAGTTCAGCGCTTTGAGGCGCAGAGCTGGGTGTCGCTTAAGGCAACTTCCCCATACTACAAGGTATTTTGGGAATACGCTGACATTCCCTGAAGGAGTACCTTGTGAGCTCCCTAAGGATAACTAAGCACGGGATTGATCTCGAGCCTGGCACGACTTACTGTGTCACGCGCCAATGGCCATAGCCGCGTGACCAGGTCAAGGTGATCGACGAGTTCTTTAAAACTCGTCGTAAGGCGGGGCATGTGCGGGAGTATACCTCACGGCACTCCAGTCCCACTTTATGCGTAAAGAAATCCACTGGTGGATGGAGAATCGTTCATGCTTTTTATGAGCCGGACGCAGCCACGGTACCGGCGCAGACGCAGATACCGCGGAAGGGTGTCATCATTGATGGCATGAGCGGGAGCACTGTTTTCAGTTCTCTCGATTTAAGGGATGGTTTCTACCAAATCCTTATGCGTGAGAAGGATATCCCTCTCATGGCAGTAAACACTCCAAGCGGTATGCTTTAGGATTGGCTTGTAATGCCGCAGGGGCTTCGAAATACCCCTGCCACCTACAATAGATGCGTCACGCATCTATTGCGCCCGGTTCGAGAATTCGCACCGAGCTGCTTTGACGACGTGTTCATAGCAAGGAAGGACAAGAAAAAACTGATGTAGATGTTCACAAAGAAAATCTACGTCAGGTATTAGAGCTTGTGCGTAAGCACAAGCTCTTTGGTGCACCAGAAATACCCGTTCTTGGCTATTTTGTGGGCAAAACGGGGAAACGTTTCGGTTCTATCTCGTAGGAGATATACCGTTTGTGGTTTACACGCACCATGCGTCGTCACACACGGCCGTGAATTCACCACACATTTCCCAAAAAATGGCACGTTTGCTGTCATTCTTTGACGAGTACTACTTTACGGTTGAGTACAAACCCGGAAAAAGAACGTGATAGCGGATGCGCTATCACAACGCCCCGATTACGAGACGAAAGCGGCTGTAACGGAGGCAATCAGTGCAAACACAATACGTTGATCTGCTCTGTCGTCGTCACTCGTACGACAGGTACGCCAAAGGTACAAAACAGACGAGGAAACTCGTCTTATGATTGATTACTTAAGGTATAAATCTGATCGGTAGCGCGAGGAGCTTCCAGATTTCCTTTGCGCTTGCGTGAATCGTTACCGATTGCTCGATGGTCTGTTGCTTTATTGCACAGACCAAGAAGATTTTAGTTGCATCGTCGTTCAAAACGACGATGATCTCAAACATCAGATACTGTTTGAGTATCACGATGCTCCGATGTCGGGGCATCAAGGTCGAGAGAAGACGTATGCTTCTCTCGCACGCGATTTCAACTGGCGTAACTAAAATAAATAAAAAATGGGTACGCAAGTACGTACGCGCTTGTGACATCTACCAGCGCATAAGGCCTGCGCACTCTACGCAGGCTCCCCTGCATTCTTTGCCGGTTCTGACAGAGTGTTGGAGGTCCATTTCCATGGACTTTTTATTCAGTCTTCCGGCCGATCATAGTCGGAAGACTGGAATAATGGTCTTTGTAGACAGTTTCAGCAAGATGGTTCATCTTGCTGCAGTGTCAGCAAATGTCACTGCCGCACAAACAGCGCGGATGTTCGCTGACACGGTATTCCGTTTACAAGAAATGCCGGAAAACATAGGCTCGGATCGAGATCCGAGATCCGAGATTCACAGGACGTTTTTGGCAAGAAACGTTCTCTTTGTTGGGCACGCAGTTGAAGATGACAACTGCGGCCCATCCGGAAACGGATAGGCAAACTGAACGCGTTATCCGCCTTCTAGGAGACATGCTGCGTTCATACGCGCATGCCTTCGAAGATTGGAGTGACTTTTCCACTCAGTGAGTTTGCAATAAACACTTGGTGCATGCTTCCACGAAGCATACACCGTTCTACGTCAATGACTTAAGGCATCCACGAACCCCAGTTTTACTTGGCAATACGCCAAATCTAATGGGGGAGGGACCCGCTCAAATTTTGAGTAAGTCGATGCGCAAGTTGCAACCGCAACTTGCGTAGAGATTGACGAGTCTTCTACTGTTAACACAGTAAAACCTCAAGCAGCTTCAGACACTGACGCCGCTTACGCAAAATATGTGGCTTCAGCAATGGCAGCAGACAAAGAAGACAGCCCATCTACTGCTAATAAAGCAGTAGATAAATTCGTATTACTGCGTCAAGCGGTAATTACGCTATGTAAAAGATGCATCTGCTTCTGCTTTTGATAAGCAGAAGCAGAATGCAGATAGAAACGGAAGGAAAAACACAAATTCCATTCAAATAGTATTGTTATCTACAACTAATTTACCTACACATGCAATTAGCAACATCCCTACACGGAAGTTGCTCTCTAAATTAATTGGGTCTTTTAAGGTCCAAAGCGTTAAGGGGGATGCCTATACACTAGCCATTCCCGCGGCCATGCGCCTACATCCAACGTTTTTTACGTTAGGAGCTCAAGCCGTACCAATCGTCTACGTCTTTGGACGAGACGCATCCCCACGGCGAAGAACATGCTTCTTCAAGTCTCCAAAGAGAGCTTGTAATCGGTTTCTAACCGATTGTGGGAAGCCTGGAGATTCTCAATCTCCGACTTTAATCGATCAAGATCGACCAGCAGAAGATCATTCTTCAGCTGAGGGGCAACATGAGCGCCCAAAATATTGTTAATTTCTTCACGAAGGGATCGATATGTTTTTACAGAGTGGGCCATATCGGCGCTCAGCCCGTTGCAGTGCCTCTCGAGCTTGCGGAGCTGCGAACCATGCTCCGCAACAACAACGGCGAGGGAATTACCAACCCCCGCCGCCCCTGATTGATAATCACGGAATAAGCGTTATATTCTCGAGCGCTTGATAGCGAAGCGCTCGGTTCCCTAGTACTTGGTACGCTGGTTGGGGTATTCCCAAGAGTTTGACTCTTGGGAACCGATTGAGGGGATGAGGGCGGATGCCCCTGACCTCCTGGAGGCGTTTAAGAGGATACATTGCCTCAAACTCGTAAGAAGCATCAATACTAGGTGTTGATGGGTGCAAGATATTATCACTAGGTGCAGATACATTAAGGGCATCAATCAGGCAATTAATCATAGCGGGTACTGAGTAACCTCGGTACCCCGCCGCTCCTTTTCGCTTAGACGAGGAGCTCCCTTTGGACAACAAGGGCAAGCCATATGAGAAGGAACACCGCAAGGAATCTCTTTTTTGATGAAGTTAAAATGGATAATTCCATTTTCCCTGTACGTGAACTCGCTTCACGAAATCGTCGGGTACTTTGTTGTAGTTTTCAACAAAGGCATTCCAACTTTGTAACAGAGCGTCTTTATCGTCCCTGTTCGTACGCGACCCTTTTCGGCTCGTATAGTAACGAGCCTGAAAGAAAAGGTCGATAAAGTACCGGCGTCTATCGTCGGTACTCCTATCGAAATGGCGGTTGCGAATGTCTTCGAAATCATCAAGTGCGTTGATGACAAAAACGGGTATTGACAATCGCGCTTGCTATGCCCGCCACTTTCGGGCATCAACGTCCATGCTTGGGTCCAAAACCCCACTTTGTACGGAACATGTGATCCGTACGACATGACGAATCAGAAGCAGCGTAAGCCACATCTGCACGTTGTTTCTTGGCAGGTGGAGCACCACCTGCCACCTCAAAGTCGTCGTCGTCGCTACGACCAGGCGAATGACGACCAGGAGGAGCTCTACGCTCCTCTCGCCACCGTATAATGGAATTGTCGTTGGCGTAATCGACAGCGTCAGAATCCACTTCACCATCACTGAAAGGCGAAGCAATTCTAGGGCGTTTACACTCGCTAGATTCATGGTGGAGGACGATGACGTCCTCACCCTCTTCTTCGGAGTTAGATGACTCTCCAAAGACAGAAGAACACTTCTTCGCCACCAGGTGAAAGTGCAAAAGATGCCGCACTAGCGACATCTTCTCGTCCTCTTTTAGACACTGCTTCTGCAGCGTCTACTACGAGATACAATGGGACTCTCGGCTTTTGATTCGACGCTACATACGTAGCGTCGACATGCGATGTTGGCACCTCTGCACGTGATGCAGACGTGGAGGCTGCGTTAGCAGTATCGGTAGCGCCCTTAAGAGCGCCGCCGCGTTTCTCGACCATTTGATTTTTATGGTCGTTAATGGGTTATAACAGAAAATCCTTATGACCAACAACTGCCACAATTCGATTCGCCAACATTACACCTATTTTTGGCCAACCACCTTGGGTAGGGGATGATGTAATGGAATACCATTACATAAGTGATATTTGCGTTGAAATATCACAGTTCAATTTCAGACATGGATTATAAGTTAATATAATCCACCCTGAGAAACATATTCTGATACAATTATCGAATCTAAGAAGAAATCTAATAATAAATATATTATGAGATCAGTTTTACATTACATGTTTAGTTGATTAGTCTAGATCTAATTAAAGTAGTGTGGTGGAGCCAATTTCCAAATCCAGGACGGAAGTCTTGAGTGGAATCCGGATACCCAGCAGCCCGGACGACCAACTATCGGAGGGGTACTCCGTTGATCCTGATCCTATCAGGATCGGATGAATCATCACTATGATTACTGATCCGATCCTCCCGGTTATCCGACTGGTCATGTGCGATAAAATCTATACCCAACTTCATCTCACCTTGTGTACCCATTGATCGATGGTGTTTACACTCAGTCAGGTGGACTCTTTGATAAAAACGATGATCTTGATCAGGTCGGATGGGATGACCTTCTCAAGACGGGGGTGTCCTCGGGTGGGAATCCTCACCGGAGAACGAGTCAGGGCGATACTTAACTTCAGTAACTAAGGCACTGATCGGGGAACTTCGTCCGATCAGGCCAGCCAATAAGAACGAGAGATAGCGAGAAACCACGAAAACCACGATAAAACCACGATCTTCCACAGTAAACCACAAACGTTATCTCCACAAAACCTTTCGAAATCATTTAACGTGTTCCAAACACGTGCGCATAAAGAGGTGAGGGTTGAAAGCCTAAACAAAACCCGTCGGGGGCCTTCCGGTAAGCCAAAATCGGGAATTCAGCTGAGCTAGAGGGACCTAGTTAACCCTGTGCTCCCAATGACCGCGACGCGTGGCGGAGCGACTCTTTGCTTAGGGGTAAATTCAGTCCTGTTATTATAGATGCAATATCATATACCTAGTGTACCGTACACCAACTCATGTGACTACCTCATACTTCGATCCTGTTCGTTTCGTCGCACGGTTGCGCCAGTACCACCTTACACATCTTTGTTTCACCTTCAACCTGATCCGTACCACTTCTGGACTGATATTACGGTCAAACTCTATGGCGATCTTCAACCATCCTGATTCCTCGAAAAGCAGCCTGGAATTAGTTGAGATATGTCTCTTAGACACTGTTCGTCCCATACCAAACTCATCTTAACTGAAAACTTCGTCTCTCTTCACACCTGGAGACTGATTTGGGGCTGATCGGCTCGGATCATGACCAGCACAGCGATCAGCATAGTGATCGGGGCAGTGATCAGGGCGACCAGTCCCAGATCACCTAAAAACACCTCAGGGTCATCACAACATCGACATTGCCAGTTCACTCGACCGTATCCTTGACCTTCATTGCATGTTGGGCCGCAAGGGTCGCACCGACTCCGCACTTCTCGTGAAATTGGTCCTGATCAGACCTTTTTACGTTGATTCTGGATGAATCCATAAACTCTCACCGCTTGCCCCAGCTTAGTAAGGCTCGTACAGCTCACCACCCCATATATCCGGCTTTGACCTGTATCCGATCTTCACATTCCAGGGCAGAATAAGTGACTCGGCTGATCAGGCCGAGTCATCCACGACTCATTCCGATGACCGGATTCTACTTTTCCTGATATATTACTCCGCCATTGATACTGTACATCAAATTTGTCTCGGTTGATCTAGTCTTGCACGTCCACGTGAACTCAACCCGACATCCAATCTCCCGATCGGGCCGTGACATTCGCTATTTCACTAATATCCGGGACCAGGCGTAATAACGGTATTCGGCTTATTCCTTCACACTTGTAACATCTCGTTGTCAACTACCTTTCATCGTGTACGGGATCAGCCTGTCCCACCCATCAAACGGTCCCATCTTGATGGGTGTTCCCATCGTCACCAATCAACGGGTAGTTGTGGTCCACCTTATTCTTATCTTTTTGTCAGATCGCTTCACCACAGTAGTTAGCTCCAAGCCACTCATAAATATATCACTCTTAAACTTATCGTATTGCAGCCACGTGACTGGGTTATATATTAACATATATAGCTAAGGGACTATTTAATCAATGAAATAGTCCAAACCTAAGTTCAATCTTAATTAAACTATTGAGGAACAAATTACAGTTGTTCTTAACCAATTGCACGCTTCCTCCCTTGCAATTTAAACAGTGTAAGCCTGTATCAGCTAGCCTGTTATAAAAGGAGCAGTGCTCTGGAAAGCAGGCACGTGCTTAGCATCGTTGTCACCTTCACCACATTTCTCCTCAATCCCATCAGTTCTGTCACGGTCGTTGAAGGTTGTAGGTGTAGGTATTTTGATATATCCTAACATGGATATGATTGTTCAGCCTTTGCAGCAACATTTATGGACATCCAGGATAATAGCTGTGAACCTTTTCACAGAGATTTTTTTCAATATATATGCGCCCTGAGATAATAATACTAACCAAGCACGTTTTTTTACAGCCCTACCGCAGTGAAATTTCCTGACACTCCCCAATGTTTCATTTGCAGGAGATTTAAACTGTGTAGAGTCACCGCTTCTACACAAAATCGGGTCGGAAAAGGCAGAAAAATAACTGAATGCCCGGAACTGACGCGACTAGTGGGACGATGCAAATAGCACGGTGCACAGCTTTCAGTGCGTAACACTGACGGAATAGCGGGGTTCAATGAGTATACGTTTTCGGGGGGGAAACTACAAGTCGCATAGATAGATTCTATGTATCAGAAAACAGGTACAAAGTATGATCACTAGTAGGCCAGTAGTACTCTCTGACCATGATCAAGTAGAACAATATGTACGGAAACCATCACAGGAGGGGACACAGCACAGACGTAATCGTCATCGGCTTCAGTACCCGATACGAGTAGCGGGTAAACAACGAGTTGCAGAGGAGATTCGAGCGGAAGTGGACAAACGCAGAGCGCATGACGCTGTTGCAGCTAGTACGTGGGATCAACTACCTGACTCGTGGACACAGGCGATAGTTACGGTAGGAAAACGCGTGGCACAGAGACGCAGGAGGAAAGCGAGGCAACTAGCTCAATCATTGTTAAGCACATCTACGAACCGCGAGCAGATCCTCCAAATTGCTAATAACGAAGCTAATAACAAAGATAAGGTATGCGTATGCAAAAAATTACAGAAGCGGTCCGATGGCTTTTATGGCGTACGGCAACTTGGGAACGCAACAAACAAGTGACTTCAATAACCATTGATGATCCTTTTTTCGACCAGCTTGTGGAGATAAGTATTCCAGAAAAAATTGTACGGGTATGGAAAAAGGTATAAGGGTCAGCTGGATGATTTTGCGCGCTTTGAGAGGAGCGGCAAGCCTGATAGATGCAAAATGAAATGTTACTCGCGCCTATTGAGGAAGATGACATCTGTCTAGCGTTACGCCGGTATGAACGACGCAAGGTTGGGGACCAGATATTCCTAAGAACGACTTCTTGTAGAGGACATCTTGTGTATAATGGTATTTTGAAGGGAGGGGGGGCACCACCGGATTCCTTATTAGAGACCGACCTCGGTTAGTGCAGTGGTTAAGACCCTGCCCCCGGGACCGGGAGATTGCGGGTTCGAGTCCCACTAGGGACGAAAATCCAAAGTCGAACCAACTTGGTTGGGTTGTAAGTATAATGAGACGCATTCAACCGGACTCCTTATTAGAGGCGGTAATTATTCAGCTCCGAAAAAAGATATTCGACTAACGCGACGGATCATCGCCCCATATCTCTTCTCTAGACGAGCTACAAACTGTTCGCCAAGGTTATCGCGTTTCGCTTTCAAAGGTTTATTGGACGATTAATCGGAATTTTTCATTAGCAATTTGTACAAGATAGAAGAATGGATCGTGCAGTAGTAATGATGATAACAGTATCGTGGAAACTCGCCCAATTCTGGAGTGATCTTTTTAGAAATTGCGAAGGCATATGGCACGATCGACAGCGAGCATTTAACGATGACGCTGGTCAAATTTGGATTTTCGGACAGGTTCATCTTGATGATGAGGTTGGTTCACGATTGTACTACGATTGTACTACCGCTAGATTCTAAGTAAATGAAGAATTATCGCAAGCAATGCCAGTATTATCCGCTATACGGCAAGACTGCCGACTTGGGCGTGAATAGTAGGTGTGGCGACATCTTGTGTCGTTCCGCTTTCGTAGAGGTTTACAAACTCAGATAAATCGATTCTGTAAGTGTAAACCTCTTTTAAAGTGACATCTGCTGGCATGAACACCTTCGCTGTGAATAAAATCGCGGGTAATGTCTTTAAGCTACGTAAAATGTGCTCATCTACAGAAGTTCCACGTTGTGTCGCGGTTTGGAAACGTCTCTGGATGGTCTGTAGCCGGCCGGCTAGTTAAAAAGATAAGCGATGTCCGTCCGATCTGGTAGCCTACGGGATCTAGTAATCCCGTTCCAAGTATCCAGCTGTTGACATGTCTCCAATGAAAAACAGTTGACTGTTTGCTGGTTGCATCTTCAAACCTGATAATTGCCAAATTTTTCCATGCTCAGCTGACTTGGTCTTTTTTGTAAAAAAAATGGTTGGATAGTCGGTAAAGGCCAAGAATTCGTGTTCCCATATGTTGTGACTTCCACTAATAGAAATGCCTTCAATACCTTCATCTTGATTTATCGTCATACCCAATGGTTCAACTGCTAAAATGAAAACAGTGGTGCCAACGGGAGGAGGAGGTCTTCGTAGTAGGCGGCAAAATGAAAAGTAACTACATTCTAATGGCCCTTAGTTCGCAAACATTTTGCTACTTCTAAGCCAATCATTCTTATTAAATTTTGAAGAGCGTTTAAGAAGCGTCTGACGTCATCTAATGACGTCATGAGGATGGCGTCACAACAGGTATCAAACCAGTCCCCTACTGGTATACTATGCTGGTCGTATTTAATATGCGGCGACATATCAACAGTAGTGGTACGTTCAGTTCTTTACAAGGTTTGGTACTCATAAGTCCGCCTGAGATCTTTTCATGCGTTCATACCATTAGTTATCACCTAAAGGGTTAATGCAGTGACTAAAGAGATAATAAAGGTTAGGTAATGGTATCTTTCTTAGGTAGGTGCGATGTCGATGGGTCAATTGTAAACATATATGAAAATCCCGCTGCAATGGTGTCCGATTATCCTTTTTTTTACACAAATTAGTCTGTCCCAGACTAATTCCGAACACAGACTATTTTTGCACACAGACTAATGATATTTAGAGAACTTTACCCCATACAGGGTGGCAGACTAATTTACGGTGGGGGGGTAATTCTACGAGGCCTGTGGTGGTTAAGGGGTCTATGTGACAAAATCAGGACTGATTCATAAAATCCCTGCCTGCAAAACAATATAATTCGTCACTAAGATGAATATGTCAGTATATTTTTACATACCGTAAGCGGACGCATAGTAGGAAGAGAAGTGCCCTATGGCTCGAAGTCCGCTATAGCTCTACCTTTCAGTAACATTTCCCATGTTCCGGCAGTGTCAGCGTACCTTTGTCACGGGAATACGTAAATAGTGCCAATGTTGCCCTTCTTTGACTTTTCAACGTTGTAAGATTAAAAAAGAATATTGTTCGTTAATCAGCAGATCTCAAGCAACGTTTTGTCCTTAATTTTGCCAGTAGTAACGGTAATTTTTCGGAAACATTTTGACCTAAACGTTTTGCCCTACTGCGTGAATGAAGAGAGACAACTTCGAATAAAAGTACCAAGGGTTGAATACGGTGATGTATAAGAGTTGACGAGTGGCAAGTTTTCTTCTACGTCATCGCGGTACCTCATGTAGCATTTAAAAAACTGTGTGAAGTGTAATAGGCTTGTGAACAGATACTTTTAATTGAAAAGGGCGAAAAAAGCTTTCTGTTCAATTCACTTCAAAAATTGCATCCTGTGCACTTCAATCATGAGTTCAGGTATTAATTGCTTCCGGGATTCTTCAATCTTCATAAATCCTTGGAAGTTTTCTTCGGCCATTCGATTACTAGCAGTTTTGACATAGCTTTTTAACTGGTTTTATCGGGAGCAGGACTTCCCGGGCTGGGCGCAGATGGGGTCCCCACCGTGACCTGGTTTGAATTTGAGGTCATAGACGCAGATTCAGTAACGAGAAGGGAAATTAACGCGAAGACAGCCAAAAGGTTAGAGAAGCGCATGATAGACTTGAAAGTCTTGAGAGCTTGTAGAGAAATTTCAAAGTGAGGCTATCAAGGTCCACAATTTTCTGCCTTACAACGCATCCCAGACTCTATCAAGTTGGGTTTTGTCACTCGTTGTATCCATGTCACTTTAGCGACTTCAATGTGTAAGTACTTAATAGTACTTAAGTAGTAATTATAATAATACTACTAATAGTAAAGCAGAGTTACCTGCTATTACTATGCACTTCTACAGTCTATTCTGTAGGACAGTGAAAGTGTTAACCCCGTTACGGTCGGTGCCTGAATGGCCCCGGGGACTCAAGGTGAGGTGTGTAGCGCCCTGCGCTCCACCTGTGAGATTGTCAACTGACACCTCACCTTGCACGCCCTACTTTATATTAGTTAATCATGAATATAATATGCATATACAATAATCTAAATATATGCTGATGTTGAACTTGCCTTTAACTTCATAACCGCTCTGCGGTAGACACCCTGCGTCTGGGTGCTCTGCATCCCAATGTATATGTAACCGCCCTGCGGTAGATGCCCTGCGTCGACCTTTAACTCCTTGCATAACTTGTGTACCCAGTGCAAGTCCCTTACACCTTCATGCATCGCGTAGTATTCAGCTTCGATAGTGCTAAGTGTATTAATTCCTTGTTTACGTGATCCATAGCCGATCACCGCTCTATTCATCATTGTTACGTAGCCGCTGATACTTCTTCGATCTTCTTTATCGCTAGCATAGTCTGCATCCGTGTAGACAGTTAATTCAACTGCTTCTACAGGTCCTTGGCGTATCACCATCAGCAATCCAAAGTCCTTGGTTTCTTGTAGGTATCTGAAAACCCGTTTCGCTTGTGCATAATATTCTGCCGTATGGTTGCTCAAATACTGCCCCAACCTTCTCACAGCATGCGCAATGTCCGGCTGTCAGCCCGATACCAAGTACTGCAGTGCTCCAACTGCCTCTCGGTATGGCTGTTCACGAGTATTTTCCTTATTAGTGACGGTATACGTCGCCGCTTCAGGTGTTGGCGCTGGGTTACACGTCGTCAGATGGAATCGCTTTAATATTTCCACAACATATGCTTCTTGACTGAAGAATATAGTCTTGGCATGTCGGTCTATCGTCACCTCGACACCCAATAGATACTTGACTGGTCCAAGCTCTACCAGTTCAAACACTTCCTTGAGTTGTGTCCTTACTTGATCACAATCAGCGTCATTTCCCATGAGCAATAGGTCATCCAGTATACAGTGAGCAGCATATCAATCCCCCCCTCTTGGAATCGGGCGTATAGGCCCCAGTCGCACTCGACTCGAACAAAGTGTAGACGTCGTAGTCGGTCATGTAGCTTGCAATTCCATACGTTAGGGGCCTGCTTTAGTCCATAGAGAGCCTTGGCTAACTTGCACACATAGTCTTGTTTGTTTTCTTCAAAGCCGCTCGGCTGTTGCATAAGAACTTCTTCCTTTAAGTCTCCATGTCAGAAGTCTGTCTTCACATCATATTGTAGTACTGCCCATCTTCGCTGTAGCGAAAAATATAACGCCGCTCGTATAGTGTCAAATCTGATCACTGGTGCATATGTCTCGTAATAATTTATGCCATAGACAAGCTTGAATCCATGCACCACTAGCCATGCCTTTAAACGTTTAACGTAGCCCTGCTCGTCCTTCTTAAGTGCATACACCCATCGATTTGTGAAACCATTCTGTTCTGTGCGCTTCGTCCTTCGCTGCACTAATATCCATACGTCATGTTTCTTTAGTGATACCATCTCTTCATCCATAATAGCTAGCCTGTAGTCTGCGTACTGCTCATCAGCAATAGCCTGTTTGTAGGTCTGTCGTACCTTGATTTCATCTGCAAGAAGCTTGTCTTTTGGCTGTGTCACTGATGCAGAGCCCTCATATGCGCCCTGCGCTAGCTTCTGCTTCCTTGCCCTCTTGGATGTCACATGATACACTTGCACATAGTCCTTGTACTTCGAATTAGGCTTCCTTTTTCTTGTAGGTCGTATATATACCGTGTCTTGTACACGCTTCTTTGTGGAGTCCGACTCCCCCTGACCCTCGATGTACACTTCAACCGGCTCTAGGTTGGTATCCTGTCTTGTTGCCACCGGATTATCTTCGGCAAACGCCAGACTTCTCATGCATTTTCGCATTTTGACGAACGGAGCTTCATATGGCAGATGTTTAGCTTCATCACCATAGGCATTGTCGAGAAGTATTTCCATGTACTTCGACTGTATTGTATTGTCTTGTTTGTATCGTATGTTGTTTTGCCTTGCTGTTCCAACAGCACCCGTTCTAATATCCATGAACTTGTACCCTTTCGTGCTCGATGAGTATCCCAGCAGGATCCCTGTCCTTGGCCTGATTTTCAGCGTCTCTTTCCGCTTGATATGTAGACAAACACCACGCACCCCATGTCCGTAGATGTGATACATCTGGGCGTTCTTCATAAAATAGCTCATGTGGTGTGTGATCTCCAATTGTCTTCGATACTGTCACATTCCATGCATCCACTACATGTAGTAGGCACTCACCCCATAGGGTAAAGGGAAGTTGTGTAGCTTCTAGAAGAGTCCTAATCGTCATTACGATGACACCATTCCTTCGTTCTGCCACACCAATTTCTTGTGGGCTGTATCCGTTTGTGGTCTGTGTCTTGATCCCTCTTTGACAGCAATATTCTTGTAGCTCGGATTTAATCAGCTCTGTCCCTTGATCAGCAAACAGTTCTTGCACCACTCTTCTCTTGTAATTGAACTCTGTGTTCAAGCTTGTAACTAGTTTCTTTATTGTTGCTTACTGCACTTGACTTCTTGTCTAGTAGGAACGTCCACTGTAGCGTGAGTATTCATCCACAATAAGCAGGAAATATCTGCTTCCACATATTGCACTCTTTTCTTTAATTGTATTCACATCCATGTGTAGCCGTTGTAGTGGTCTTTCGGCCTTCTTAGTTTTGGATGGATAATGCATTTGTCTTGTTTTCGACACTTCACATGGAACACAAGCATAGTGGTTCAACTCCTTATTGAGCTTAATGCCCTGCACCAAGTTATTCCTTTCCATCTTACGAAGTAGTTCCATCCCCACATGGTTGTAACAACGATGCCACGTCTGCATGTTAGCCTCTGAGTTTCTTGCATTCTTGCTTGCACTTTTAGTGTCTTCAATGGTTGTCGTAACGCCATACGTTCCCATTGGTATACGGGCAGGATGAGGGGAGAACATGCGGTAGATAACCGCCATCTTCATGAATCTTATCTTGAATGCCAAGGAGTCCCTGCTCCATTCTCGCTTCAGGCAGCATACCTTCTGGTTGCGCGAGATTAGCATTCCAAAGACACGCTCTTGCATTAGGTCCAGCGATATCAAGTTGACTCGTGCCCCTGGCACATACCATACGTTCTACAAAATACAGCGTTTCACCTCTGTGGTTATTTCCATGGCATCGGCTTATCGTTCTGCTTCTATAACGGAGCGCCCTCTTTGTCCTTGCCTTTCAACACGTCTTCTATTAGTGCAGTCGCGTGCCCAGTGTCCGCGCTCATTGCATACGCGGCAGTAGCTTCGCCTTATCGCTTCCTCAATATTTCGACGATTACTTGTACTTCTCATGCTTGGTCCATGGCCCGACCTGCATACCTCGACATTGTTTACTTGTAGTGCGAATCCGCGCGCACCATCACGTCGTTGAACAGTATACTCGTGCATCCTTTCTGCTTGAAATAGTCTATTTCTTACTTGAGCCAGCGTTAATTCAGCGCCAGGATTCAGCGCCTTCATTCTTGAGTACTCGTTACCCAATTCAGGATACACACTCCCTGCTCTTGTCAGTAGTATCTCGCCAATTTTTCATCCGATATTGGTCCAACAGCTTTCTCTAATTCCACGGCAAGCTTCACCATGTCGTTGATGTAGTCTTCCATACGTTGGTTGTTCCGCTACTCCGTACTCAGCATTTCTTGTAGAACGTCAAGCTTGTCTCGCGGCGACATCCCATCTACTTCGGCTTGTATCGCATTGTACAGCAGATGCGCCTGTCCTGTCTCGATCGCGTTGTTCAACCTTAGTGCGAGATTCGCGCTTAGGAGAAACAAATGCGCCTACTTGTTGCGTATATCCCAGCATCGCTCAGCATTACTGTTCCTCATATCTCCGAATCTTTTGCGGCCTTCCACAAGCGCTAGCATTCCTTGCGCGGCAAACTTTGCCCTTATTTTCATCTTCCAGATAGCGCAATCATCGGCTCCCGTTAACTTTGGTACGCGAATATCACGGCTCTTTTTCTTGATTACCATTTGTTCTTCTTCTTCAATCGGGCGGTGAGTTGCTTGGTATTTAGCGTAGGATTTAGAGATGTCTGTCTTCACCTTGCACCTTTCTTCTTGTTTGCGAAATGCAACAATGTCGAATCGGGTGGATCCCGTTATGCTTCTTTTTTCTTCTGTGGGTTGTTCTCTGGGTTGTTCTCTGGGTTCGGGTCTGACTCGCGGTTCTGGCCAATCAGCATCACCGGTTATTGGGCTCATAACCTGTTGGGTTTTGTCACTCGTTGTATCCATGTCACTTTAGCGACTTCAATGTGTAAGTACTTAATAGTACTTAAGTAGTAATTA
>MIQA02023242.1:0-11641 GCA_001887855.2 Sclerospora graminicola
TCACCTCCTCCATGAGACCGACAAAGACCGTGTGAGACTGCTGTTTTATTGCTGCAATTGTGACCTAAAGAACGAAGTATCTGTTAGATGCTATTATAAATTGTGATCATTTAAGATTCCATAAAATTGATTGGCGGTTATTGTTCTCTTGATCATTCCTGTCATTTTTTATTGGTGTTTGGGGTCATTTGTTTAGTTCTTGTTATAACTTTATTCGTTTATAATTTGTATCCTCTGTTTATTTTTGAAGGATTTAGTTTACGTTTCGAGTTCTGTCATAAGGAATGCGGTAGTACCGACGTACCGACTCGGTACGATATATTTTTGGATAGTATTAGGTAATGGTGTTGACTCAATTAACTTACCGGTATTATGTAAGATACAATACAATGTAGAGCGTCTCCACCTTCGAACAGACTTCAGAGGGCTTCACGCAAGTGGTTGGTGCGCAGCCACTCAAATTCTGATGGTTAAATCGAAGTTTACCTACGACTTGGCAATCGTCCGCATGAAAGATTCTCGTATACACAATAATTCTTAGTCTGTACGTAGTCGCTGCAGTGAGAATTACTGCTGGGAGAGCCTCACGTGAGTAACTCGGTAACGACGTCGTAGTTGTGATGAGGTGACCACATGAAATAAGGTCGGTGGTCTATGAAAATCATTGGTCATAAATTTGAGTGTTAACTCTTGTATGACAAACGTAAGTTTCTCCTCTAGCTGGAGAAGTAATATGATCTGGGTTAGCCTCTAGCTCGACAATCTGGCTCTCTCTCATCTCTGGCTCTCAAAAGCTGGCGACTTGAGTGTGGTAACCAACAGTGCTACTCCCCTCACTTTGTAGTTTGCTCACTACTTCCGAGTGCTCTTCTGTCCATGCAAGTGCTTTTGCCGTTCGTCTTCTTCTGGTGGTTTGTGGGTTGTACCACGGCCACTCCTGGGCTAGCTACTAACCGAACAGATGTGTCGACCAAGAGAAAATTACGAGCGTCAAAGACTGCGGTCGAAAGCAACGAGGAGAGAATGTTACCCCTGCAGATGGAGAAGCAGGCTCTGCTTAAAATGACAGGACCAAGCAAAACACAAGATCTGGTCGTGGGGAAGACGAAACAAGAAATATTTAACATGCTTCAATCCCACAAAACGGATCCATTGAAAACTCTGGAATCCCCCTGGAAAGCGATCATATTGAAGAAACTTTTCCCCACAAAAGACAGCACAAACTTGATCCAGCTTTTCAAAACGAAGTACGAGGAAGATGCCTTGATAAACGCTCTCCTTGTTGCCAAGAAGTCGACCAAATCAGTGGTTAGAAGCACTGCCGAATCGCTTTTGAACCAACAGCTCGAAGAATACCTAGCGAAAGGATGGTCTCCTATCCGTGTGTTCAAGGAGCTAAATATTCCCACTGATCAGTTCGTATTTTCCCATCCAAAGCTGATGCTATTGGAGGAGTACATTACGCTATTCAATAGCAAGAAATCCAGTGAGGAGACGGTCTCGTTGATCCAAGTTTTGACATCAGTATGGGAAGATGAAGGCAAGTTGCTGAAGACTGTAGTGACGGCCAAGGCGAATCCATCGACAGAGTCGAAAGCCTTGGAAGTGGAGGACGCGTTGATTACCAAGTGGAGTGAGAAGGACGTGCATCCCTCGAGCCTGTTGGATCAGTTTAAAGTTCCACAACAAGTAAACGCCTTGAGCTCAGAATTTTTGAGACCAACCATGAAGTATATTTCCAAGTATAACCAAAAGCATACGGGCAGGGAGTTTTCACTCGTCACATGGTTGACGAAGACCGTCGAGGAAAATGTGCTGGCAGAGGCTCTGGTCAAGGCAAAGAAGATTGATGCTACCAAGGAGATCGCCACTGCGTTGCAGATGGAGCAGTTCGAGCACTGGTCACAAGTCAAGGATCCACTCGATTCCGCGTATAAAACACTACACATGCGTGGTTTCGAGGGCCGGAAAGTGCAAGTGCTGGAAGATTTCATTGCCTTCTACAATAAAAAGAAATCCCGTGATGAAACGTTGCTCAATGTCTTGACTTCAGCCTTTGATGACGAAATCAAGTTCCTAAAGACTCTTGTGAGGGCCAATGCGGATTCCTTTACAAAGGAGAAAGCGCTGGAAGTGGAAAAAGCCTTGCACGAAAAGTGGAGCAACGACAATTGGCATCCAAGACTTCTCTTGGCTAAGCTTGACTTTCGTCAACGCTTGAACGAGCAGGACTTTACATATATGAAAACCACCCTGAAGTATATTTCCCACTATAACAAAAAGCATCCAGACAGTGCGTTTTCACTCGTGAAATGGTTCCCAGAAACCGAGCAGCATGTCTTGGCAGAGACTCTCATCGAGGCAAAGAGGATTGCTGCTACCAAGGAGTTTGCCACCGCGTTGCAAGTGGAGCAGTTCGAAACCTGGATACAGTCCAAAGAGCCGTTTAAGGACGTCATAACGATGCTGAAGATGCGCAGTTTCGACGGTCGAAAAGTGCAAGTGCTGGACGATTTCATTGCCTTCTACAATGTCAAGAAATCCAGTGATGAAACGTTGCTCGACGTGTTGACGTCATTTTTTGGTGACGAATTGAAATTGACAATGGCATTACAGCAAGCAAAGACGGATGTCTCGTCGGCCGCGAAAATGTTGGAAGTCGAGCAATTGTTGATTGAAAAATTATTGACCGAGAATGTGCATCCCAGCGACCTCTTGAGGCGGTTCAACATTGAGCCGAAAGTGGAGGCGCTGCAGGTTGCATCGTTGGATACCGTCTGGCAATACATTGAATATTACAACGAGCAACACGCGAACAAGAAGTTTTCGCTCGTGACGTGGTTCACCAAAGCCATTGAGGAGGATGTCCTGGCCCAGGCACTGGTCAAGGCAACAAAAGTAGAAGAAACCAAAGATCTTGCGACAGCATTGCAGATGGAACAGTTAGAGAACTGGCTGGAGGCTCAAATGTCAATTGATGAGATTTGGAAAGTGCTCAAGCTCGATGACCTCGGCTCCAATGTTGCGTCAAGCCCGAAATTCGAGACACTGAAAAAGTATATTGCCTTGGTCAACGCAAGGAATCCTGGGAATGAAAAGGTGGATATATCGAGCGTCTTGCGGCAGCACAACATCGCTGTTACTAATGGCAAATAAACAAATATAAGCGTTTGTCATTCTGTTTTGACTTGGGAATTCAATCCCCGTCGACGAAAAAAGGGATCGAGATACTAAGAAACACTATGGTTCGACTAGTTCAACCATGGGTTTTGTTCAAAAGTATCCTTTTCCATGTTGCAGTAGGAACTTAAGCTTAAGTCAAGTCGTAGTCGATAATGTTGAATATACTTGCACTTGTTTGTTGAATCTTATATCTTACTTTGTCAAGGTATAACAGTCGACGTAGCTACCAAGTTAGACGAAGTCGCGTAGATTGAACACAGGGACTTAGTTAATAAAATGTGTATTAAGAAGTGATTAAGTTGCTACCTTATCAATATGCATGCGAAGTGTCGAGACTTACGAGACAAAGTGCAAGTACAGACAATCCCCTCAAATTGTTAGGTTGTGAAAACTTCATACCCTTTCTAAACAAATTGTACGTGGACAACATACATATGATTAGTGATAACGAGCTTTAATTTTAAACATCTTTTAATTGGTTTTAGAACGGTCTCGTGGTCTTCGAACGAACGCATTTAAAAAGCGTCCGTTTGACGCTCAAAGTCACGCTCTTGCTTGGCTATGTACTCTTTGTCTTTGCCATTATTGGGCTCCAAGTCTTTTCCCTCACGCGATGGGCCACGGGCTTGCATGCGAACCTCAACTTGACAACGTTTCCCTCGGCTTATGCCACGTTTGTGAAATTTGCCGCGGGGTAAGACTGGTATGACACCTACTTGGCCTCAAGTGTCGCGCCTCGCCAGTTTGCAGCATTCCCAAACAATCTGGAGCGCTTTTGATACCGATGCATTGGGTTTAATCCATCGAAAACATTTATTGGCCTTCCTGACCAAGTTGGAGCCACCGCTGGGGCTAAACACATCAAAAGATGATGCTGGAAACGATGCCAAGTTTTGAAATGACACCCGAGGAATGGCATCCACTCGACGTGGCGATTCATCAACAACGACAGAAACGTTTCATGATATTGAAGCGCGGATATGCTGAGCTCATGTACCGTGTGCGGCTTGGTCTGGGCAGAAAAAGTAGATGAACTGGCCATGCGCGGATAAGCGTTTCGACATCGAAAGCTGATTCGGATTCAAGTCACGTTTCGCAAGTTTCGTGTTCGTCGACGTCTGGACGGGAAATTAGAGAAAAGGAAGGGGAACACTGAATCGGCTAGAGGCACTACTACTAGTATTGTCGCTCCCAGAAGTTGAAGGAAAAGAAACTCGCCAACAAGCGAACAGATTACGATCCCAGGAGAAGTGCTAGGGGTTTGTTATGTCTTTCAGGCAATCTCCGCTCGCATGCACTGAATATCGAATATGTCGTGTGTTGGTACGCAACGGAAATCGAAAAGAGCGCCACAAACGGCAGCAAATTATGGAACCGTCGGAAAAGTGACTGGAGTTCGTCCATCGAAGTCTGATCTCGAATTGCGTCGTCCTCGTCTGAAGTTTTCTTCATGGTGTGGCACATTAGTATGAATTTGGTCCGTGACATTCGAAGACACGAGTACACTAGCATCGTTCCTTTGCTCGGCTCGAGAACTCGTTCACTTCCCTGATTCTTGTCTCCGTATAATGAATCCTCATTTGACATATTGGGAAAGAATATGACGATAAGAAAAATTCGGCATGCTCGTATGATATTCCGCTTGATGTTACTGCCAAACGTACTTTTAGGGCGCCAATCGTCTGTTTAGTACTATAAACTGCAAAAATTGATGTCTGCATACATTTCTCTACCTTCATAATAATATAGTTTAATGATTCGTTTTGGACCAAAATATTTGAGGGGATTGTCTGTAGTTTTGAAACCTACAGTATACTTACCCCAAAATAAAGTCGGTTATGGTCCGAATTCATTTCACCCAACTTTTCTCCAAAATATAGCGATGTACCGTAAATCTTCCAAAAGAGCGCTCCAGGTCATCATTATGTGACTAACATAATAATAAAAAACAGATGTTACCGGAATACTTCACTTTTTAACAGGTTTAACATTGACAGCATAAATACAGTTCCGAATTTGTCGAATAGACCCAGCTTGCCAGACAAGGCAAGGTTCCGAACTACCAAGAAACCTTAAGCGAATAGGCTCAAGACATGACGTCGTCGGGTATCAACCCGAACGAAGTGCGAAAGCCGCCGGATAAACCTAGTAAGGGGGAGGCGGAGGTGCAACCGGAAATGGGCGAGACAAGGGGGGTTGAGCTCGCAACAGACGGAGGGGATAAGGAGAGTACCCCAGAGATAGACGAAGTTGTTGCGGAGTCGCAGGCATCGGACGCGGACGTTACAATGAAGGGATCTCCGGAAGAAATCGAAAGCAAGGAAGAAGAAGGCGTGTCAGTAGAAAGCAGTGAAGGAAACGGCGTGTTGGTCGTTCATTATGTGAGGCCGGCCTTGTCTAGTTCGCTGTGAGTCTGAAAAGAGTCGAACGCAGACAGGTTCTTTACATTTTTGTCTTCTTGGAGAGCTTTAAAAGGAGGATAGTCCTGCGGAGCAAGGAGACAAAGAACACTCTCATCAGCCGACACAGGGAGTGGATCCGATCAGAATGACTCCGGTACAGAGTTGGTGTCAGAAAAAAAGGGCCAGAAGAACACTCCCGAAGATTTGGCGCAGGTGCTTGTTAGAGCACTAACGGACGCAGACCAGGTTAGACCACGTCTACAAACTTGGCTAGACGTAGTCCAACAATTGTTCAAACTCCTCTTTCCTAAGTATAAAGGGGGGACAATCAAGGAGACAACTAAGAGGAATTCGGCACGCAGGAAAGGGGCAAAAGTAGGTAAGAAGCCGTTGAGCCGGAAATGGTCAGAGCTTAAACAAGGTGAGCTGGAACGACTTCTCGACCTGTTCGAATTAGTGGTAATCAAACACTCCATGGATTGGAAGGTATGGAAGAATAAGACGGCAGCGGCATGTTCAATGGCTGTGCGAAGTAAACAACCCTTAGAACATGTTTTGGCACGGATGGTTGGCAGTTGCCAAGTAGAGGTGGCCGTTCAAGGTGAAAGTGTATTAAAGGGATGGTTAAATAAGGTGACCGGTAATGCGCCAGTTGTCCAATCTATCCCTAACGGATCTGGGGATTACTTGTTCAATCCAGTGATTTACTCGACAGAGAGAGCGGCAACTCTCCGTAAAGTATGTGAAAGAGAATGGACCGGAAAGGACAAGAAAAAATTTCGTGATGGTACTCCAGAAGAGTGGATCATTGTCCAAGGATTAGCGGAAGGGACCATTTTAGCGAGAATACTCCCACAATTTTTAAGACAAATAATGACGTCAGTGGATCGATTAAGGTTAGTGCTAACTATAAGAGTAAGGATTGAAGGCTGTCTGGTGATGGATTTACGCGGCGAACAGGCCATCAAGACAGCCTTTCAAAGCACCAAAAGTATACAGGAAAGCATATCGACAGCTGCTACGGCACGGGGTATGGTTAATGGCAAACTCTGGGAAATGCTGTCCAAAGTGAAGTCCATCAGCTATAACCAATCGGAACATACGTTGCATATATACTTTTTAACAAGAGAAATAGCGAAGAGGTATGTGGGGGTCACAGTCCCATACCACAAGCAAGTGCATGGTCTTCGCAATTTGCACGAAAAAGAGCCAGTCGCGGAGAAAGTCTGGGACAGAAAAATCGCCGGGAATGGAACAGGTATGGGGTTTCACCCTGAATATGTCATCATTGTGCGTAATGTCACGAGAAATGTTGACATCATGAAACTACATGGGTATCTTCAGACGATCATCCAGGTAGAATTCCGGTTCGAAGAACTGGATCAAGGTAGTCCACTATCTTCCACGTCACTCGACTGGGAGATAGTGATAGATGCAAGCGGGTGTCCCAAGAAACTCCGGGGCATCGAAAGGGTAATGTGGTGCGGGACGGTGCTATTACAAGAACACCCGTCCACTAGAGGACGAATCCACTGCATGTGGTGTGGAGGATCAGGGCACGGATGCACGTTGTCTACTGAACAATTGAAGGAAAACAATTGTTACAGTAGAGGAAGTTGAGTTGATCGACTCACCTGAACCTATATTTGCAAGCATGGAGGCCTTGCGGGAGGAAGTCCGGCAGAATTGTCGGCAACAGGATGAGCGTCAGGAAAAGAGACGTCTAAAGGACAAGGCGACGGACTTGGAACAGGGGTCGCCGGCGGAAACAAAGGCCACTCAGACGGCCCCGGAGGAGGCCAACACGGCCGGGCAATCTAAGCCTCAGGAAGAATCAGTGGTGGAGTCGGAGAAATCCGGAGTGCCGCTTCAAAGCTGGAACGCAGAAAAGCGGGAGGGCCTGATGGACTCAATAACGATCTTTATAAGGACTTCCGCGACGACCTATTGGATGATCTGCTGGAGGTTTACAACGACATTATGCACGGGGGCACTCCAACTCAGTCGTTTAAACCACAGCCTCACAGCGGTCGCGGCGATCTCACTAAAGAAGGAAACGAAAACTGGATCACAGTGAAACGGAAAACGCGCCGTATTGAGAAATCAGTGAAGGCTGACTCAACTGGTGGTGCGAAGGAAAACCCGGGTCAGGTTAATGAACCGGTGATTGACGTATCTCGAACTGGTCAGGATAATCAACCCAGACCCAAAAAGAAACCGAATATATCTAAACCCCAACCCGGGTCGGGTTAGCCAACCCGGAACCAACAACAGGCTCAAAACGACACACCGACCACGAAAAAATCAGATGGGACAGCGCACCTCAACTCGGCGACGGACCTACTGACTATTGAGAATGAGGCTAATGATTTATTAACGAACTTAAGAAATGTCGTACACGCGAAGGAAGGACCAATTCAGTACTTTGTATGGGAAGAGTCTGACGTACCTGAGCAAAAAGGGTACACACTACGGGAAGCGTTAGTCGCAATGGGTCTGCAGAAGGTGCCTACGGCGCCAACAGGCAACTGTCAGGCCTATAGCATAGTCCAAGCGCTATACTTACGGGCACACCAGGAAATACTTGAAGAAGCGACAAAAAATCTAAAACAGGGGTGCGCTGCTCGCGGCCTGATGAATTTTCAACTCAAGTACCCACCAGGCATTAGGAAACAAACACTAAGAAGTCTGGGGCGAGGTTATGACAGAATGACAGGACGTCAGTCGGAGGTAGAATTCAAACGGTATCTAGAGGAATATGGAAGTAGCCCTTCTGCGCTAGACAATACGGTAAGTTGCAAAATGTGGGGCAGTAACGACACATTAGGATGTATAGGTACCATGCTGCAGAGGCACATCTTTGTTCTCAGTGAAGATGAGAGGGGAAGATCAGTTGGAGCAATTCACTATGCTCCAGAAACAAGGATGGCTCAACGCAAAAAGTTTGCAACATGCGGCGAATATCCGATGCACATTGGGCAGTGCATCACAGCAGTTAAAGCCTTAAAGCATGAAGCTATTCGCGGAAACGGTAAAATGCCGTTAGTCATTCACTTCAAAGCAGCACATTATCATGCGTATACGCATGGATGGAGGGCAAAGGAAGGTATCACCGATGCTGAACAGACAGACGGGAGGTACGAGGACATTGACATGACGGATCCAACTGGAAGACAGCTCGTCAAGCGGCAGGAATGCTTGGACGGGGTTAGCAAGTCTCAAGCACCGCAATTCTTCCATTCTCAAATCGAGCAGCTATTAACGGCAGGGCAGACAGGTACCGAAGATATCTTGCATTTCCTCATCGATACTGTTACGTACCTTCCAGCAGACAATCAAGAGGAGCTGTTACAGGTTAATCTTCGGGATCCACGAATCAGACAATTTTTCGCAGAAATCTACGAAGTCAGAGAAGAGGTGTCAGCGAAGTGGCACCAGATTACACAAGCGACATACCTACTGGAGAACTTGCCAACTGGTCCCACGAAGACGGTAAGTTCGCATCAACCTGATGAAATCATGCAGTTAGAAGCAGAAGAACCCAGCCCAGAGTCTTCAATTCAAGATGCCGAGGCGATGCGTTTGCGAAAAAACGGGCCATCGCTGAAACCTACAGCCATGTTCAAGATGCCTCACCGAAACATGCTGCACCAGTGCGGAGAGAGCTGTTTGATGAGTTGCATGAGCCATCTCCCGAGACACCGGAGAGAGGTGAAGATGAACCAGAGTGGGCACGCGTCTGGAACACAATGGAAGTGGTATGGAACCATCAACAAGGGACATTATTCCCCCATGCCGAAGCAGAAGAGAGGGTGTGGCGGTTAGCGGCAGCGAAAGAAGGAGTGGCTATTATACAATTATTGGAGTGTTTCAGCCACCCCCACCGCATAATAGAAGGTATGAGACGTGAAGTCATGCATATATTGACGCGTAAATGGTGGACAGAATGTTGGGAAAACCTCAGCGCAAACCTCCAAGGTGACAAGTATGCACAGGACTTCAACTTGAGAATACCAGGACTGGAAACAACGGGTAAAGCTGTAACGAGTGACAGCAGAAAGAAGCAATTAGACACAGCCGAATGACTGAATTTCATCAAGGCCAACAAGTATGGGAGCAACTTATATGTGAAACTTGGTGTGCACCACATAACAAAAAGATCTTCGCATACATGGCAATGTGTGCGAACACATACCACACACAAATTGCGGCGGCACTAGGAGAGAAGCAATGCCAAACGACAGTATCACTCTTAAGATTAATAGACTCGAGCGTGCGCAGAAGTCGCATAGCGAGAATAAAGGCATTCACGAAGCGGCTAGGGGAAGAAGACGCATCAGTTTGGCAGGACATAGCATCATACTTTGCAACGGCACTAACATCTGTGTCTACGTCGACAGGAAGGCAAGAGCATGGTGAGGACGCAGGGGGATCTTCAAGCCCAGATCCCCTGATCCTTTACTAAGGGCAACGAGACGTTAGATACATATCACCAGGAAGTGCAGAGGCTTGTTAACTCCCTAGATGCATATGGCCGGCAAACGATAACGGATACGGCAATCAATAGAGGTGATACGGAGTGGAAGAAACCTGCAGAGACAGCTGCGAACACATTATGCATAGCGACGCAGAATGTTAGAGGATTTAAGTCACAATCGCGACACGAATGGCTTCAAGTATGGAGGAACAAATCACTAGCAAGGAGGGCAGACTGCACAATCATTCAAGAAACGCACATCACGACAGCTGAGGAGGCAGAAGAGTTGACACGTGCGTGGGAGCGAATGTGGAACTACAATAGCCCGGCCAAGAGGTTGGCGTATTGGAGCATCTCTGCAACCAAGGCGTGTGGAGTGGGGATTCTTTTAACGCCGGATCACGGGAAGAGAGCGCGTCCTTGGAATCCAAGCAAGTGGAATGAGCGTGTTATAGCGGTGGAGCTGGAGCATTGGAAGATTCTCAACATTTATGCAACAGCTGATACTAATGTTAACCGTTCTTAGGTGGGTAGCATTCGTCAGAGATGGATGATGTAATATTAGCTGGCGACTTTAATTGCGTCGAAGCGCCTCAACTGGACCGGTTAGCACCAGGGAGGGACATCAAGACTGAGTGCATGGAACTCTCACGATTAATAGCATCAAACGGTTGGTACGACGCAGCGTTAGCCCAACAATCAGCGTGGGATGCGAAACGACTAACGGAAAGTTTGGAGTTCACTTTCTGGCGAGGGGAAGCAGCGAGCAGACTCGACAGGATATATATTCCTGTAAACAGGTATGATTGGGTGGATCGATTGGAAACACGTACGCCGTTGGTAGCCTCAGACCATGAGGAGGTAACGTTATTACTGCGAGGACCTAAGAGAAGGCAACAAGCATTTCCCCGCCAACAGTTTCGATTAAAGTATCCAGTTTCGGGCGCCAACCGTAGGAGAGTTGTAGAGGAGGTTACGGCAGAAGTTCGAAACAGACGAGGAGAGACATTTCAGGCACATGTGAATTGGGATCAACAAGTCCAGCTTTGGACAGCAGCAATAATGCGATTGCGGAAACGGGTGCAACAGCGACGGAAAAGGAAGGCGGTACAACTATCCCAGTCACTTTATGGAATGGGTTCCTCTCGGGCCCAAATATTGGGTATAGCAGCCAATGAAGCACTGAAGAAAACAAGGTACGTCAAGGGTGCAAATTAAGAAGAAGCATGGATACCATGAGATGGTTATTTCGGCGTACAGCCGTATGGGAAAGTAACCAACATGCCACAGCAATCAAGGTACCCGGAGTACATTTGCAAGGCATGGCAGAGATGAGCATCCCAGATAAATTCGCACTGGTATGGAAGGAGGTGCTCAGCTGCAGGCATAGTAACGTAGCACCAGACAAGATGGAACAGTTTCTGGACCGATTTGTCACATTCCCGAGCGACAGAAAGGTAACAGTAAGTGACAATGAAGCATTAATGGAGCCGATAGATGAAGGAGATATCAAGAATGCTTTACGGACTCTGGGGAGGAGGAAGGCGGGCGAACCAGACGGTCTGAACAACGACTTTTA